>CBVK0100657369.1:0-26096 GCA_900067695.1 Picea abies
AAACCCTAGTTGTAACACCTTCCTTCAAGAGAAACACCATAAAATGCCAAAAATGTCTTCCTTCAACAAGTGCGCCTCACTAAATCAGCCAAATACCCAAGATAAGGCGTAAATTTCAGACCTCCTTATGGAGTGAATGAGTGATGATGAAAAAATGAGAGTGAAAATCCCTCATTTATACAAAACCTTGACCTAATTTTACATTTTAGGTCAGGTAAAAGGCCGACAAGGAAAAAATGTCAAATCATACTATTTTTACATTAAATTGTCAAATTAAATTCTAAATCAAGTTGAAAAGAGAGTAAAATCCCCTCCAAGAGAGATGTTATCCCTTTTTAGCGCAGATGGGGCATCCTGGAGCATAACGTTAGCCCTCCTGGGGCTTCTCCAACCTGCCACACGTGCCACTACTGCCAAATATGCCTCCCCAAATGTCCATGATGTTGGGTGATGTCATGGTCAAGGTGGTGACGTCCTGGGCCTTCCAAGGCCAACGTTCCTCGGAGAAAGGGTCATCCCCCCTAAGTCAGGCTTTACCAGGGTGCCTCTGGTGGAACGTCCTCTTCTCCTCTACTGCAATGCTCTGGATCCATATCCATCCTGTCTCTGCCCCCTGATGGGGTCACAACATCCACCTGGTGGGCTCTTCAACCCCATGGAGGTCCGAACTGATCATCTCCCCATGTGTACCAGTCCAAGATGGTACCTTTCCGTCGAGCATGGTTCTGCACATCAAAGGCTACGCCCTCCATGGGCTCATCAGTCACAGGGATCATAGCAATGTTAATCACAATTCATCATCAATATTAATAAACATATACATGTTCGTCGAGCATGGTTCTGCACATCAAAGGCTACGCCCTCCATGGGCTCATCAGTCACATGGATCATAGCAATGTCAATCACATTTCATCAATCAATAGCTCAAATACATTACACAAACCCGCAATACAAGCCTGGCAAAAGGGCAAGGCATCATATTGGGCTAGTGTCCATTGAATAAGGAAAGTTCTCGGAAGAGACCTCTTCCAAACCATGTAAGTGGATGAAGTGGTGAAGGGATGTCCAAGCAGGCGGGTGCAACTCAAGTTAAGAGTGTGGGATATTATCTGTGGGTGTCTTTGTAGAAGGCGAGTTGTACCTGTCATGGATGCAATTCTTTCCAAGCCCATTCATGCCTTTATTTTTTTTTGTTATTTTATTTTTATTGTTTTTTTTTCTTTCTTTTTTGCTCAAGAGATAATCTGGGGACACTGCCCTGGCATGGTGATCAGTGGTGACAGCGTTACCCACAAGTACTTTCATAGAAATGAGAAGGTTGGCTCGTGATGAGACCCCCTTTCCCTTGGCCAAGCAACCTGTTCTCCCCACTTTTTAAGGATAACTAGGAGATCATGTCCCTTGGATAAATGTTATCGCACAGTTTGTAGCTAGGACTAAAGGCTATAAGGTAAAAGGCCAAACTGGCATAACAGGAACCTATCCCACCCAATGTCACCACAATGGGTAGGTTATTTCTCTTTAGCGAGGTTAGGCCCAGGGGAGACGTCCCCGGTGACCTGGGGTTTTGAAGAGGCTTTAAAAGATAATCGGACAATGACAAGTTTTCCCCTTCACAGATCACCACCAAAGCAGATAGTCTGGCTTATAGCTAATAAATACAACCAAATAGGATCCCTGCCCGAGAACAAAGCAACAAAAAACTTGATATATGCTAGAAAAATACTAGAATGATACAACATTCAATATAACAAATCACTGCTTAACTCAATTAATGCCTTCAACAACCATTCAATTACTCAAAAGACAAAACATTGTTGCATCAATGATATAATAGCAAGGAGTGACGTCAACATTCAGGGTTAGTAGGGCTAGGTAGAGTTAGGGTTAGTGCAGTTAGGGTTTCAATTCAAAGGTATTTGAAAGTAAGGTGATCACTTTACTTCAACGCGTGGAGGACTCAAGATCAGTGCCTTAGGGTTTAATGGAGTCAATTATGAAGGACACAAGAGTTGAAGGGGATGAGACTTAAAGGACTAGAGGGATAAGTTTTGAAGTGTTGCTAAAGCAGGGCTTCAAAATCGTAACCCTAGGGGAGAGAGGCTCACTCCGGTGTTGCTAAAGCGAGGCCTCGTGCTCTCTCCTCCTTCCTGGCAAACAACTACCTCAAATGAAATACAAAGTCAAAACAAGAAAGCTTAAAGAGGGAGAGTGTTTCTAAGTCAGGGCTCTTTCATCAAACCCTAAAAGAAAACGGCCCCAGGTGTACATAACCTAGGCCTGGGACGTCCTCTTTCTCTTGAAGTAAAAAAGGTACGGCTAGCTAAAGGGAAGAAGAAAAAGGAGTGTAGCTATGGCTAGACTTCCTTCTTCTTCTTCAATGGCTAAAAGTTTTTCTATCAGAGGATATGAGACGAGGACCTACTTGTGTGCTGGTCACCTAGGGTTTTTATTCAGCAAATTATAAATACATGTAAGAAATAAGACTACAACCATTCAATCAAGAAGTTTTGCAGAAAAATACTTACAATTCATCAAAAATAACCATGCAAACCCTAGTTGTAACACCTTCCTTCAAGAAAAACACCATAGAATGCCAAAAATCTCTTCCTTCAACAAGTGCACCTTCCTCAATTTATCCAATAACCCAAATAGGGTGCAAAAAATCAGACCTCACTATGAGTGAGTAAGTTGTGATCATAAAATGAGACTCCAAGCCCTCAATATATAGAGTATAAATGACCTAATTTTACTTTTTAGGTCATAAAAAGGCTGACAAGGCCATAATGTCAAAATCATATTGTTTTTACATTAAATGATCAGTAAAACCCTAATCAAGAAAAAGGTGAGACGTCAAGCCCCTTTGAGCGATACATTAGCCCTTTCTAGGGCCAGTACAACATCAAGAAGCAAGACGTTAGCCCTCCTTGGATTCCTCTAAACTGCCACACGTGCCAACCACCCTGTCCATCTGCCATACGCTCATGATGATTTCATAAGCCTCCTGGTGACGTTTTGGGTCATCCGGAGCCAACTTTCTACTGCAAGTGGGTCAATCCCCCTAGGTCCAGCTCAGCCAAAGTGCCCCTGATGGAACATCCCCTTATTCTCTAGTGAAAAGGCCCTGATCCATATCCATCCTGTCTCTGCCCCCTGATGGGGTCTCAACATCCACCTGGTGGGCTCTTCAGCCCCATGGAGGTCTGAACTGGTCATCTCCCCATGTGTATCGGTCCAAATGGTACCTGTCCATCGGGCATGGTCCTGCACATCAAAGGTTACGCCCTCCATGGGCTCATCAATCACAGGGATCATAGCAATGTCAATCACATATCATCATCAATATTATTAAACATATGCATAAAACCCCTAATACATCAGTCAATAGCTCAAAGACATTACAAAAACATGCAATACAAGATTGGAGAAAAGGACAAGGAGTCCTATTGGGCTACTGTCCACAAGAAAAGGAAAGTTTCCAGAAAGATCTCATCCAAGCCATGTACATGAGGTGATGTGGTTAGGGGATGTCCAAACATGTGGGTGCAGTGAGGGATAAGGATGCATAAATGTTACCTGTGGGTGCCTTCGTAGAAGGCAAGTTGTACCTGTCATGGATGCATTTTTTCCAAGCCCATTCTTGCCTTTATTCTTTTTCTTGTTTTATTCTTTTATTCTCTTTCCTTCTTCTTTTTCTTTTCATTCAAGAACTAACCAGGGGACACTGCCTTGGCATGGTGACCAGAGCTGACAGTGTTACCCACAAGTACTCTCACAGAGATGAGAAGGTTGGCTCATGATGAGACCCCCTTTCCCTTGACCATGCAACCAAAGGTCACTGCCCTGGCATGGTAACCAGATGGTGGAAATTTCATACTGTTAGGTACCCATGTACCTAATAGGTTGGCTTGTGATGAGACCCCCTATCCCCTGACTAGGTCTTGTTTTGTTATTTTCTGGGTCCCTCTTGTTTCTTGCTAAGATGATTTTTACTACCTTCTCAGGGATCCCCAGGCGAAGCATCTCGAGGTTTTAACTCTAGGATTTTGTCTTTTACCAACTGCTTTTATCTTCTGGGCCTTTGGCCCCTTATTCCCACAAAATAAGATGCAACCCTACAAATAGGTCAACCCAATGCCCAGACAAGGGGAATGGGATAAATGAGCGGGAGATAAGATGGAACAATGGTGCTATGATGGGAGCGGATGATGGCTTTTCAAAAATTCCCCAGTGGAAAACCAAAACCTATGGGCACAGGCTTGCTAAGGCACCCTGTCAATTCCCCCAAGCATGGTCAAGTGGGAAAATGTAAGATCCAAGCAGTTGTTAGAGATAAAAGGAATCAGATGCATATATTTAAAGGTTTTAATTATCAAAAGTGACACATACCATGATACCTGGACCAATTACCTCACGAAGGAAGAACCTTCTCTGATACAGGACCAAGCCGATGGTGATGGATGATGTTGTTGTTGACAAGACAAAGTTGATGGAAGAAGAAAAGGGTGGGCCCTACAGGGTCATACTCAGGTCAATCTTGCTCTCAGTACTCCATGTCTAGGACCTGTGGGCCTCGAGACATGATCTCCTAGTTATCCCTAAAAAGCGAGGATAACATCTGGCTCCAACTCAGGGACATGTGTTCAACGTAGAGTGCATGAGAACTTCAGCATCTCTGGCATAACCTGCATACCTGTTCAATCTCGATAGGGGTATCAGTAACAAAATTGGGGCAATAATGCCACCCCAGCATACATATAGATATATATAGAGACTGAAAGAAAACAATCAATAATGCAAATGTGAAAGCAAACTAACATGAAATGCAAATGGTATAATACTCAAATACAAAATGCCTACTTACATGTACTTACCTGTGAAGTTAGGTCGTCGATGGGTAGTAACGCTTGATATGTAAAGCGTTTACTGGCAGCTTCGGGGCTTCTCCCTGCATGGTCTCTAGGTCGAAAGAGTTTGTACCTGCACAACTCATGATCTTATAAGGACCTTCCCATAAACTGTCAAACTTCTTGTGCATACCAGGTTTTTCCCTTCTCTTATCCCATAGCAATACGAGATCTCCTTCGGTGAAGTTTCTTTCCTTGTCTCTATGGTCAAAGGTGTTTTTTATCTTCTCTTGATTTCTTTCCATTTGACCAAAGGCACTCCTCCTCGTCTCATCTAGCTCTATTAGCTGATTGATCCTTCCTTGGATTGCTTATGTATCTGTAGCGTATTGTTGGGCGAAACAAAGAATAGGAATCTGGAGGTTCACAGGAAGTTTTGCTTCTAGTCCATACACCAACTCAAAAGGATTTTTTCCTGTGGAAGTTTTTGTTGTTATTCGGTCTGCCCATACTGCATACTTTATTTTGCTATCCCAGGATTTTTTATTTTCCCCTGCAACCTTCTTCAAAATATTCATGAGGTTTTTATTGGTTGATTATGCTAATCCGCTCCCTTGTGGGTAATAGTTGGAGGAATGGGATAGGATAATTCCATATTTGAAGCAAAATTCTACCAGGGCATATGAGCTGAAAGCTTTGGCATTGTCTGTAGTGATCTTGGAAGGGACATCGAACCTAGTTATGATTCGGTTTTCCAGAAAATTCATGACTTCTTCTTCGGTGGCCTTCTTTGTAGGAATAGATTTGACCCATCTAGTGAAACAGTTTGTGGTTGTTAGGATCTACCGGTAACCATTACTCGAATTTTCCTTAAACTCACCAACAAAATCCAAACCCCACTGCTGAAAAGGTGCTTCTATCACTACGGGCTTCAGGGGTTGCACTGGGAGTTTTGGTTTACTGGAAAAGTACTGGCAGGGCTGGCAAGATTGGACATACTGGTGGGTATCAAAAAAAAGTGTTGGCCAATAATAATCGGCCCTTAGGATCTTGTGGGAAGTAGTACAAGCTGCAAAGTGCCCACCACAGTATCCAGAGTGTAATTCTTCCAGTAGCTTCTTTGCCTCTTCTTTGTTCACACATCTAAGTATAACTCCGTCGAGATTCCTCCACCCAAGTCCATCTTCAGTCAAGCAGTATTTCATAGCTTTCAATCTCAAATCCCTTCTTTTGTAGTCCACTAGGTGATTGGGGTAAGACAAGTTCTTTAGATAGTAGACGATATCAAAATACCACTCATCATGCTCTAATTCGTTGATCATCACATTTATTTGCTCACTCTCGCCCATTTGTATGGCTTCTTGGTTGCTCTCGGTTAACATCTGGGATAAACCATGTCCCTTTATTATTTTCGTGGGTTTTATTTCTAAGTCATACTCCTGGATTTTGGAAACCCATTTTCCCCTAGTACCCATGCAATCTTGTTGTGATAAGACATCCTTTACGGATGGGTATGGGACATAAGCCTTAATTTTATTGTAGTCGTTGTAGTTTCTAAAGTGTTTGAGGGAATTGACCAGAGCATACGCTTGTTTCTCAGTGATAGAATAATTCAACTCGAAATCTCTAAGGACCTTGCTCATAAAATCCATGAGATGTTCATAGTCATCAGCATCTTTTTGCATTAGGACACCAGCAATAGTATCCTGGGATGCAAACGAGAATATTATGAAATCTCGTGAGAAATCAGGACTGATCAAGACAGGAGCTTGGGAGATAACATCTTTAATATATTCAAAGGACTTGTTGGTCTTATCATCCCACCTGAAGGCAACATCCTTCTTTAGAAAGGCGCTCAAAGGTTTTATCCTCTCGGTAAAGTTTGGCACAAATCTACGAATAAAGTTGATCTTTCCAAGAAAGGATTGCAAAGATTTTTTGTTGGTTGGGGGGTAGACATCCTTTATTGATTGGACTCTTTTGGGGTCAATGGAAACTCCTCCCTGCGAAGCCACATGACCTAATAACTTTCCTTCATCAATACCGAAAATAGATTTCTTGGGATTCAGCGAGATACCATACTTTCTACATCGCTTGAAAACAATCCTAAGGTGTGAGAGATGGTATTTCCTATCCTTGGACACAAAGGTAAGGTCATCATGGTAGATTTCTATGATTTTTTGTATAAGGTCCCTAAAGGCAAAGTCCATTGCTCTTTGGAAAGTGACATCGACATTCATAAGACCAAACGACATTCTTAAGTACATGAAGGTTCCCCACTATGTGGTAAATGCAGTTTTGAGCTGGTCTTCTCTTTTAAGCAAGACTTGGTTGTATCCTGAAAACCCATCGAGCACAGACATCATCCCTGCCCCTATGACCCTTTGAAGCAAATGTTCCATGTTTGGGAGCGGGTAATTGTCTTTCAAAGACAATTGGTTGAGGTTACGAAAATCCACACACAAACGTATGTCACCATTCTTCTTTCGAACAACTACCAAATTTGACATCCAAGAGGAATATCTGATAGGGGTTATGATGCCAGCGTCAACCATCTTCTGGAGTTCCTTCTGTATTTGGATTGCCAACTTTGGATTGATATGTCTTAGCTTTTATCGAAAAGGTTTGGCTCCTTCTACCAAAGGTATAGTGTGCTAGATAACGTCCCCCCTATAAGCTTTCAAATCATCGTAGTTCCAAGCAAAGGTGTCCTTGAATTCCCTCACAAGTGCCAAGATTTCTATCATTTCCTTCTCGGTGGTGCCTTTACCTATTTTGATCATTCTTGGATCTATTTCTATACTGATATTGAATTCCAGGGCTTCATCAGCTTGTTTGTTGGGCCTTTTTCCTTTGAAAACATCATGCTTATCAAAGAGGTTTTCTAGGGGGACACGACCCTTTGGAAAGGTATTGCCCTGAAGGTTAATAACTTCTAGGTTCATGGAATCAGCTAGGAAAGTAATTTTTGAATCAGTGAACTCCTTCTTGTTCTCCATGAACCTGATAATTTGATCGCCATCCTCAAAAACTTGCCAATATTCCAAATTATCAGGGACAGAAGGTCTAAAGAGAACCTCCATATTGCATAAGTCATGAAGAGGTCTCTCAGAAGGTTGTAAGGTAGAAGCAGAGACAACCAAAGCATCCGCCACGTGGTTTTATTCTCGAGGAATGACTTCAAGTGACACTATTCTAAAGGATTTTGAGAGGGATTGAGCCATGTCTCGATACCTCTTCAAATTCTCATTTTTAGTGGCAAATCTCATCATAACTTGTGATACAATGAGGTCTGAGTCTCCTTTTTCCTTTAGGTGTGTAACGCCCTTGTCAATTGCTAAGTTGAGACCTAGGATCAAGGCCTCATATTCGACAATGTTGTTGGTGCAATGGAATTCCAGCCTATATGAATGGTAAAAGACTTCACCGGAAGGGGCTAACAAAACAATTCCAACGCCTGATCTAGAGTTTGAGTGGGATCCATCAAACACCAAGGTCCAGATTCCTTCAGTTTCTTCAATGGTGTCAATATCTAACTTCCCTTCTTGGACAAACCAATTATCGAGGTCACTATCGATACACAAGAGTTGGTCACTTGACTCATCGGAGGTTTCAACTGGGGAGCATACGAGAGGTTCATTGTAGAGGGTGAAGAATCCTGCTTCAGGATGAGGGATAGTTGCCTTGGGTTGTCGTTCATGAAAACTTCCATCTAAGTGCTCTATAAGGCCTTTGTGAAGGATAATACCCAAATTGCTCATGGCATCTATAACGACCACATCTATCAAGAAGGGAGCATTGGGGCAGGAATCAAAGGAAATTTCTAGGTTTTTAATGATTCCTTTTGCAAAGTCACCTCCAGTATTTGGATGTGAAAGGCTTAGGCCCAATTGATGCATAACCTCTTCTGTCATCATGTTGGCTATAGCATTTGGGTGCAGGAGACAGTTGCGGAGGAGGGAGTATTTGAATTGGAGAGTGACATAGAAAGGTGTGAACTCACCATTTTTGGAGAAATGGTGTCCCACTTGGTGGATAAAGAGAGGAAAACCTTCTGGAGGATCATGCTCAATAGTTTCAAGCGGGAAAGTCTCAAATTCCTCCCTCTTGTCCTGAGGAGGCTCTATTTCCAAAGGAAGTTCTTGAAAAGGGGTATTCCTCTCTTGGGAAAGGCTCCATTTCCTTTTGGGGGGTGCGAGTTCAATTTGGAGAACTTTTGGGGGCTTAGGTTTCGATACAAGCTCATCACTAGGGTCCCAGAGGTCATCATCTCGTGAAAGGTCAACCTGACAAATGTAGTCTTCGAATTCAAGATTTCTCTCAATCTGAAAGGCTAAGTTTTGTGCTTCCTATAAAGTTGCAGGTGACCGATCTTTGAGGGTGAACTGTAAGATTCCTTCCAAGGAGTGTAGGTAATGTTCAAGGATAGCTTGTTCTGAGCTTAGTTTTGATCAGACCTTTTTGAGGAGAAGCTTGAACCTATCACTTAAATCCCTAACACTCTCACAGGACCCTTTGCAAATGTTGAGGTATTGGGAGTAAGAATCTTGTGTATGTTCATTGTTGCACCATCTTATTCTAAAGGCCTTTTGAAGCTCTTCGGGGTTTTTTATGCTTCCTTTTGGGCAGGCATCAATCCAATCTTTAGCATCCTCTACAAGGGAGCTTGCAAAAAGTCTCATAAAGACATCAGGGTGTTCTTGACAAGCCAAATGAAATTCAAAGCTATCACAAAACTGGGCCCAATGTGAGTTACCAAGAACTGCTTTTCCTGAGAAAAGTGGTAACCAGGAACCTACATCCTTGGGTAAGTCATGTAACCCACCTTGGATGTTACTTAGGTTGAAATATCTGAAAATATCTGGGTGAGACCACTTGTGTGGATTAAGTGGAGGTGTAGGGTTCGTTAGAGTGACAGTCGCCACAGTAGAGGGGTTTGAGTATTGTCGCCTGCTACGGGTCGTCATCGGTGGAGTCTCCAAATAATTTGCTTGAAATTATCAAAGAAAACAGAAAACACCCTAGTGGAGTCGCCAGGTAAGCTTGTAAGATAGGTCTCTGAGGCAAGGCTTACCGAAAAGATTTGTCGTTTGAGGAGAGTTGACTCAGTGTTCCCCGACAACGGCGCCAAAATGTCATCGCACAGTTTGTAGCTAGGAGTAAAGGCTATAAGGTAGAAGGCCAAACTAGCGTAACAGGAACCTATCCCACCCAATGTCAACACGATGGGTAGGTTCTTTCTCTTTATGGAGGTTAGGCCCAGGGGAGACGTCCCCGGTGACCTCGGGTTTTGAAGAGGCTTTAAAAGATAATTGAATAATGACAAGTTTCCCCCTTCACAGATCACCACCAAAGTAGATAGTTCGACTTATAGCCAATAAAGACAACCAAGTAGGATCGTTGCTCGAGACCAAAGCAACAATAAACTTGATATATGTAGGCTTTGGTTAGTACTTCATATACATTAAAGACTATCTAATATTCAATATGAGCAATTTAAAAGTAAATGTTGACAAAGTCAATGTTTACAAAGTAGCAATGGCAGTAATGTCACTTCACCAATAAATACTAGAATGATACATCATTCAATATAACAAATCACTTATTAACTCAATTAATGCCTTCAACAACCATTCAATTACTCAAAAGACAAAACGTTGTTGCATCAATGATATAATAGCAAGGAGTGATGTCAACATTCAGGGTTAGTAGGGTTAGGTAGAGTTAGGGTTAGTGCAATTAGGGTTTCAATTCAAAGGTATTTGAAAGAAAGGGGATCACTTCATTTCAACGCTTGGAGGACTCAAGATTAGTGCCTTAGGGTTTAATGGAGTCAATTATGAAGGATGCAAGAGTTGAAGGGGATGAGACTTAAAGGACTAGAGGGATGAGTTTTGAAATGCTGCTAAAGCAGGGCTTCAAAATCGTAATCCTAGGGGAGAGAGGCTCACTCCGGTGTTGCTAAAGCAAGGCCTCGTGCTCTCTCCTCCTTCCCAGCAAACAGCTAGCTCAAATGAAATACAAAGTCAAGACAAGAGGGCTTAAAGAGGGAGAGTGTTGCTAAGGCAAGGCTCTTTCATCAAACCCTAAAAGAAAACGGCCCTAGGTGTACATAACCTAGGCCTGGGATGTCCTCTTCCTTTTGAAGTAAAAAAGGTACGACTAGCTAAAGGGAAGAAGAAAAAGGAGTGTAGTTATGGCTAGGCTCTCTTCTTCTTCTTCAATGGCTAAAATTTTTTCTATCAAGGGACATGAGACAAGGACCTACTTGTGTGCTTGTCACCTAGGGTTTTTATTCAATAAATTATAAATACATGTAAGAAATAAGACTACAACCATTCAATCGAGAAGTTTTGCAGAAAAATACTTACAATTCATCAAAAATAACCATGCAAACCCTAGTTGTAACACCTTCCTTCAAGAAAAACACCATAGAATGCCAAAAATATCTTCCTTCAACAAGTGCGCCTTCCTCAATTTAGTCAATAACCCAAATAGGGCGCAAAAAGTCAAACCTCACTATGAGTGAGTAAGTTGTGATCATAAAATGAGAGTCCAAACCCTCAATATATAGTGTATCAATGACCGAATTTTACTTTTTAGGTCATAAAAAGGTCGACAAGGCCATAATGTCAAAATCATACTATTTTTACATTAAATGATAAGTAAAACCCTAATCAAGCAAAAGGTGAGACGTCAAGCCCCTCTAAGTGAGACGTTATCCCTTTCTAGGGCCAGTGCAGTATCAAGAAGCAAGACGTTAGCCCTCCTTGGGCTCCTCCAAACTGCCACACATGCCAACCACCCTGTCCATCTGCCATACGCTCATGATGACGTCATAAGCCTCTTGGTGACGTTCTGGGTCATCTGGAGCCAACATTCCACTACAAGTGGGTCAATCCCCCTAGGTCCAGCTCAGCCAAAGTGCCCTTGATGGAACATCCCCTTCTTCTCCAATGCAAAGGCCCTGATCCATCTCCATCCTGTCTCTACCCCCTGATGGGGTCTCAACATCCACCCGTTGGGCTCTTCAGCCCCATGGAGGTCCAAACGAGTCATCTTCCCATGTATACAGGTCCAAATTGTACCTGTCCGTCGGGCATGGTCCTGCACATCAAAAGTTACGCCCTCCATGGGCTCATTAGTCATAGTGATCATAGCAATGTCAATCACATTTCATCATCAATATTATTAAACATATGCATAAAACCCCTAATACATCAGTCAATAGCTCAAAGACATTACAAAAACCTGCAATCCAAGATTGGAGAAAAGGACAAGGCGTCCTATTGGGCTAGTGTCCACAAGAAAATGAAAGTTTCCAGGAAGATCTCATCCAAGCCATGTACATGAAGTGATGTGGTTAGGGGATGTCCAAACATGTGGGTGCAGTGAGGGATAAGGATGCATAAATGTTACCTGTGGGTGCCTTCGTAGAAGGCGAGCTGTACCTGTCATGGATGCATTTTTTCCAAGCCCATTCTTGCCTTTATTTTTTTTCTTGTTTTATTCTTTTATTCGCTTTTCTTCTTCTATTTCTTTTTATTCAAGAACTAACCCAGGGACACTGCCTTGGCATGGTGACCAGAGATGACACCCACAAGTACTTTCACAAATATGAGAAGGTTGGCTCGTGATGAGACCCCATTTCCCTTGGCCATGTAACCAAAGGTCATTGCCCTGGCATGGTAACCAGATGTTGGCAATGTCATACTGTTAGGTACCCATGGACCTAATAGGTTGGCTCGTGATGAGACCCCCTATCCCCTGACTAGGTATTGTTTTGTTATTTTCCGAGTCCCTCTTGTTTCTCACTGAGAGGCTTTTCACTGCCTTCTCGGGGATCCCTGGGTGAAGCATCTCGAGGTTTTATCTCTAGTCTTTTGTCTTTTACCAGTTGCTTTTACCTTCTGGGCCTTTAGCCCCTTCTTCCCACGAGATAAGATGCAACCCTGCAAATAGGTCAACCCAATGCCCGGACAAGGGGAATGGGATAAATGAGAAGGAGATAAGATGAAACAGTGGTGCTATGATGGGAGAAGACAATGGATTTTCATAAATTCCCCAGTGGCAAACCAAAACCTATGGGCACAGGCTTGCTAGGGCACCCTGTCAATTCCCCCAAGCATGATCAAGTGGGAAAATGTAAGATCCAAGCAATTGTTAGAGATAAAAGGAATCATATGCATATATTTAAGGGTTTTAATGATCAAAAGTGACACATACCATGATACCTGGACCAATTACCTCACAGAGCAAGAACCTTCTTTGATACAGGACCAAGACGATGGTGATGGATATTGCTGCTGCTAACAAGACAAACCTGATGGAAGAAGAAAAGGATGGGCCCTCCAGGGTCATACTCAGGTCAATCCTGCTCTCGGTACTCCATGTCTAAGACCTGTGGGCCTCGAGACATGATCTCCTAGTTATCCCTAAAAAGCGGGGATAACAAGGCCCACAGGTCCTAGACATGGAGTACCGAGAGAAGGATTGACCTGAGCATGGCCTTGGAGGCTCCACCTTTTCTTCTTACCTCGTCTTTATCTTGTCAACAGCAACATCATCCATCACCATCGATTTGTTCCTATATCAAAATAGGTTCTTGCTTCATGAGGTAATTAGTCCATGTATCATGGTATGTGTCACATTTGATCATTAAAACCTTTAAATGTCTACATCTGATTCCTTTTATTTCTAACAACTACTTGGATCTTACATTTGCCCACTTGACCATGTTTGGGGAAATTGACAGGGTTCCCTAGCAAGCCTATATCTATAGGTTTTGGTTTTCCACTGGGGGATTTCTGAAAAGCCATCGTTCGCTCCTGTCATAGCATCACTTCTTCATCTTACTTCCCACTCACTTATCCCTTTCCCCTTGTCCAGGCATTGGGTTGACCTATTTTCAGGACTGCACCTTACCTCATGGGAAGAAGGGGCTAAAGGCCCAAAAGGTAAAAGCAAGATGGTAAAAGATAAAAGCCTAAGAATAAAACCTCGAGATGCTTCGCCCATGGATCCCGGAGAAAGCAATAAAAGGATTCTTAGCAAGAAACAAGAGGGACCTGGAAAAATAATAAAAACAAGGCCTAGTCAGAGGATAGGGGATCTCATCACGAGCCAACCTATTAGGTACATGGGTACCTAGCAATATGACATTGCCACCAGCTGGTTACCACGTCAGGGCAGTGACTCTTGGTTGCATGGCCAAGGGAAAGGGGGTCTCATCACGAGCCAACCTTCTCATCTCTGTGAAAGTACTTGTGGGTAACGCTGTCAGCTCTGATCACCATGCGAAGGCAGTGTCCCATGATTACCTCTTGAACAAAAAAGGGCAAAAAAGAATAAGAGTAAAAATAAAGGCAAGAATGGGCTTGGAAAGAATGCATCCATGACAGGTACAGCCCGCCTTCTATAAAGGCACACACAGGTAACACTTTTGCACCCTTGGCCTTCACTGCACCCACATGCTTGGACATTCTCGGACCACATCACCCACTTACATGGCTTGGATAAGGTCTTTTCGAGAACTTTCCTTTTCCTGTGGGCACTAGCCCAATAGAATGCCTTGTCCTTTTCCCCAAACTTGAATTGCAGGCTTGTGTAACGTCTTTGAGTTGTTAACTGATGTATTAGGGATTTTATGCATATGTTTAAAATTATCGATGATGATATGTGATTGAAATTGCTATGATCCTTGTGACTGATGAGCCCATGGAGGGAGTAGTCTTTGATGTGCAAGACCATGCTCGACGGACAGGTACCATTTGGACCGGTACACATGGGGAGATGATCAGGTCAGACCTCCATGGGGCTGAAGATCCCACCAGATGGATGCTAAGACCCCATCAAGGGGCAGAGACAGGGTAGAGGTTGATCAGATACTTTGCAACGAAGAAGAAGAGGGCGTTCTACCAGAGGCACCCCAATGCAACTTGACCTGGGGGGATTGACCCATTTTCAATGGGATGTTGGCTCTAGATGGCCTAGGACGTCCCCAAGAGGCTTATGACGTCATCATGAGCATATTGGCAAATGGACAGGGAATTGGCACGTGTGGCAGCTTGGAGGAGCCCAATGAGGGCTAACGTCTTGCTTCAGAAGGCTACATTTTCCCTGATAGGGGCTAACGTCACTCTAGGAATGGGTGTCGTCTTCTCTTTTTGCTTGATTAGGGTTTTACTCTAGCATTTAATGTAAAAACAATATTATTTTGGTATTATGGCCTTGTCGGCATTTTTATGACCTAAAAAGTAAATTAGGTCATTGATACACTATATATTGAGGGTTTTCACTCTCATTTTATCATGATCTTTCACTCAACACTCGGTGAGGTCTGAAATTTGCGCCCTATTTTAGGGTTTTGGCTGAAATAATGAGGCGCACTTGTTGAAAGAAGATTTCTCTTCGCATTTTTTGCATTTATCTTGGTGGAAGGTGTTACAACTAGGGTTTGCTACTTCATTTCTTGGTCAAATGTAAGTAAATTTCTGCAAAACTTCTTGAATGAATGGTTGTAGTTTTATTTCTCTTGTATTTATGGTTATAATTTGTTGAATAAACCCTAGGGGACAAGCACACATTGTAGGTCCTTGTCTCATGTCCCCATCAAGATTTCTAGCCATTTGGTTTGTTGAAATGAGATAGAGCCTTGCCATAGCAACACTCTACTCTTTCATGCCAAAGAGGTTTGAGCCTAGCCTTAGCTACACTCATTTGTCCCCTCTTCATTTGCTAGATGTACTATCCAAAGACCAAGAAGAGAGAGACGTCCTGAGCCTAGGTCTACTACACTTAGGGTCGTCCTTCTCTAGGGTTTGTTGAAAGGCCTTGCTCTAGCAACACCTACCTCATCAAACCTTCTAGTTTTGGTTATATGCTTCATTTTTTAGCTAGTCGTTTTTCCAAGTTGACCTAAGGAAGGAGGAGAGAGCACGAGGCCTTGTTGTAGCTACACCAGAGTGAGCCTCTCTCCCCCAGGGTTTTGATTTTGAGGCCTTACCTTTGCAACACCTCAAAACTTCTCCCTCTAGTCCTTAGTCATTGTCTCCTTCAACCCTTGCGTCCTTCATTATTGACTCCATTTAACCCTAAGGCATTGATCCTAAGACCTCCAGCGTTGAAGTGAAACCTAGTCAAAACCACTCTCAAACACTTTGAATTGATACCCTAACTACACTAACCCTAGCTCTAGCTAACCCTACTAACCGTAGTTGCTGACGTCATCATTGGTTATTTCATCTTTAATGCAGCAACATTTTGTTTTAAAGAGCAATTGAATGATGGTTTGAGCATTGATTAAATAAAGTGTTGATTGGTTATATTGAATGCTACATCGTTCCAGTATTTATTGGTGAAGTGACATTAATTTCATTGTTATATTGATAAGCATTGACTTCGTCAACGTTTATTGCCATATTGATTATATATTTATCAGATAGTCTTATGAAGTACTAACCCATTGAATAGATTGTACGTATCAGTTTGTTGTTTCTTTGTTCCGGGCAGGTATATCTCCTTGGGGGGTTTTACTTCTTGATTGGCCTTTGGCCAAACTATCTGTTTGGGTGGTGACTTGTGAAGGGGGGAAACTTATATTTGTCCTGTTTATCCTTGCCTCTTCAAAACCCCAGGTCACCAGAGACGTCTCCCCTGGGCCTAACCTCCCTAAAGAGAAAGAGCCTTCCCATCGTGGTGACATTGGGTGGGAAAGGTTCATGTTTCGCCAGTTTGACCTACAAAACTCAAGCCTTCTATCCTTTCTACAAACTGTGCGATAACATTTTGGTGTCGTTGTTGGGGAACACTGAGTCAAACCTTCCTCAGATGACACTTTTCGGTAAGCCTTGCCTCAGAATCTTATTCTTACAAGCTTACCTGGCGACTCCACTTAGGGTGTTTTCCCTTATCCTTTGATAGTTTCAAGAAAATTATTTGGCGACTCCACTGATGACAAAGACAACAATGACTTCACAATGGGATCCCGGGAACTACAAGCCTTTAGACATGAGAAAAATCCCAGGATACCCAAGACAAATGCCCCCGATATCCGAAAGATGGCTCCCTAGATTCACTGGTAGCGATGGGGAGATATCTGTATTTCATATGAATGAATTTTATTCTTATTTTAGACTCCATCCTGTTGATGATGATGCCGAAGATGTAGTGATGAAACATTTTCCCACCACCCTTCGTGGGAATGATAAAGAATGGTATGATGACCTTCCCGATGCTAGCATCACCTCTATGAACCAGCTGGAAGAAACGTTTCTCAGAAAATGAGGTATTCAAGACATCTCAATACTACTAAAAAATTTTGAGCATATAAAACAAACTGAGAATGAAACCCTCTGGGATTTCCAAAGTAGGTTTGAGCGCACTCTATGGCAGATTCCTGAAAGCCACCATCCTGAACAGAAGTACATTGTCCATCTCTATACCCATGGGCTTTTGGTACATCTAGGCTTGCCCCTTAGTAAAAGGAGCCCAAGCATGCTAGATGAAGCTTTTGGCATGGCTAGAAGAATTGAACGAAACATCTCCTTGTCCAGGATAGAATACCTCTTTACTTCAGAAAGTTTGTTTGCCCATGAGAACCTTGTTGATGATATCCACGATGAAGGGGAACGAACCATCATTCAACACAGGGTTTCTGAAGATATGGCTAAATAATTTGAACCCAAGCAAAGTAATGAAGTATCAACCTGCACTCCTCCTTTTGATCAGGCCATCCGAGAGCCTATTTCTCCTGCACAACAAAAAGACGATGAGGTCAGTTGCCTTCCTTTTCAGGATCCCGATGACACCTTGTTCCTTGATTCAGAAAATGAAGGAGAAATGGAAGCCTTGAGCAAAGTTCTTGCACAAGAAGAAACAGTAAGTTGCCCTCCTCTCCTAGTTTTTGATAATGCTATACTTTGTAGGGAAGATGAGGAGGAGATGAACAACAATGTTTCAAACCCTGCATGTTATGATACCAACAATGACATAGATGATAACATTGATGAGTTCATACATGTTGGGAGACGTTGGTGGGATGCAGTCGGTTATGATGTGGATCTTTATGCAAGATATTTTGGTTGTTGAATGATCCAAAATCAATTCCTACGCTAACTTGTTACCTAAAGAATGTTATGTTTCTTTTCGATGCTATCCGTCATTATTTCCTTCTTATTTTTCTTTGCAAACATAACAGATGTTTTGTATAGTAATGAAGTTTATGCCTAACTTATTACCTTCATCTAAGGGAGGAAAATGAAGATTCAAAATTTGGAATAGGACTTCCAGTGTTTAGTATAGAGCTTGTTTTTATGAAATACCATGTTATGTTTCCCCATTAGAGTTATTATAGGACTTGTTATCATAAATGCTCTGCTAGATCCCCCCATGGTGCTATAATTTATGCATTGTCTGCTATTTGTTCCTGAAAATGTCTCAGCAGATTCTGATCAAATATCATGAGTAATTGTTGTCATGAGTTCGCCTATTAGAAATGCCAAAAATGTTCCCATTTCTGGATATTTAGATTATTGCAGCTTTAGTTTCAATGTGATTGTATATTCTTTGCTACTCTTGTACATATTATTGTGTGTGTAATATAAGCGGTATTTTCTCAAAAAGAAATGTGGCATAAATTTGTCTCAACCTTGACGTGTAGGAACCTCAGGATCTAGGCAATCCAGTCTGAGAAGTTGAAGGCAGTGGTGTGACCTTCAAAATATACAAGGATAGTAAAGTCTCAAAAAAATTGAAGGTTGTTGAGTTGTGATATGTTCCATTATTTCATTTAGTTTGTTGTCTAAAAATTCGTTGAACTTGCAGATAGATAAGTGAATGGGGCATTGTTCTCAATATTTTCAACCTCGAAAGCTGCTGCAGGATTCTTGCAATTTTGTGAGTCCAGGGTCATCTTTCTGTGGTAATAACAAAGTTTTCAAGAAACAAAAGAAGAGTAAAGTTAAAAATAATTCAAAGATGAAGAAGGTGAGTTACATGTTCCAGTGATGGATACATGCTTCACGTGTCTTTGTTTGTTGAGTAAATATTGAAGCATATATTAATACATAAGTATGATGGACCTGGATTAAGTAAATATTGAAGCATATATTTCCAAAGTACCTGAATTAACATTCAGTGCAAACCTACCATTTCCCTGTAGACAACTTATTTAAGGCTATTAAAACTAAGTTCTTCATATGAGCTATGATAATAAATGCTTGCATACAATGCCTGTAGTTTTCTCAGGCTACCCATTAATTAGTCATGGCCGCCTTAGAGGAAGCCAAGCTGGGTCATATTAGTTGTCCCTAAATGTGACATCCTTGATCTATCTACAGTCACTTAAATATGTTTTGAATGTGACACTTGTTTGTCTTATGTAGAAGGTGACACTTGTTTGTCTTGTTTACCATTAGGATGTATTTAACAGTAGTCTTCTCAATGTGTCTTTGTTTGTTGAATAAATGTTGAAGCATATTTTGACAGACAGAATTATGATGGACAAATTTGACTTAATTGTTTTCAACAATAGCAGGAGTCTACGGGTTTTCCTAGCCCCATTCCATCAATGGTAGATTATGTGGCTCTTGGCAAACAAAGCAGGGGCGAAACTTCAAAGAATACAAAGACTGGCAAGGTGATTACAGTTAAATTAATTCAGTTGTATGCTATGGTGTCAATTCATTTGGAAAAGATATTGGTCAGCTAATTACAAACTCCAAATAGTTATATAGTCATCACAGAGTACACATCGTTGTCTGCTTTTTGATTAATTCATAGTTGAATTGGTACTGTGATTTAATAGAGGATATATTCAAATTTATCTGAATTAACATCCAGTGCAAACTTGCCATTTTTATTTGGACATCACTTCAATGCTACTAAAACTATAGGGTGATAAATGGTTTTTACATGCAATGCCTATAGTTTTCCTTGGTTACCCATGAATTATTTTATAGCCATGGCTACCTTAGAGGAAGCCAAGATGGGCATTTTGAGTATGTCTTTGAATGGTTCTCTGATCTATCTGAGTTTTATCTACACCCAGTTAAGGGTGTTTCCAACGAGATGCTTGTTTGGCTTATGTAGAATTCTAACATGAACAGTCTCCTTAAATTAGCTTGCTCAATAGCAGTACACAGTGACATTTAACAGTAGATATATTTAAGAGTGTTCTTCTGAGCGTGTCTTTGTTTGTTCATTACATATTGAAGTGTATATTGACTGCAGAAATATGATGGGCAAATCTGACTTAATTGTTCTCAACAATAGCAGGAACCTGCAGATTTTACAAGTTCTTTCCTCTCTACACCAGATTATGTGGCTTTTGAAAAACAAAGCAGAGGCGAAAATTCAATGAATATAAAGGCTGCCAAGGTGACAATGAATACAAAGATTGCCAAGGTGAGTTAGACTTCCAAATGAATCCAGTCAACATTGGGTTGCATATAAATTACATTCAAATTACTTTAGTTGTATGCTCTTTTGTGGATTAATATGGAGATATGGGTCAGTTAATTACAAAGTATAGTCATCACAAAGTACACATTGTTTATTTTTTGATTCATTGATAGTTGAATTAGTACTGGGATTTAATATAAGAAATTTTCAGATTTACCTGAATTAACATTCAGTGCAAATCTGTCTTTTTTCTGTGGACATCACTTCTTTTAGGCTATTAAAATTTAAAACTAAGGGTCATCCAGTGAGATATGATGATAAAGGCATGGCATACAATGCCTATAGTTCTCTTAGGTTACCCATTATTTACTATATAGGCATGGCTTTCTTAGAGGAAGGCTGGAAGCTAAGCTGGGCCTTCTGAGTATGTCTTAAGATGTAAATTCTCTGATTCATCTCAGTTATCCATAGTTTTAACTGTATTTTGAAGGTGACACTTGTTTGGATTATGTATAACTCTATTATGAACAATATCCTTAGTTGTCTTGTACATTAGAAGAATACACTGATTTTTAATAGTATATGTATGTTTCAGCGTACTGAAGTTAGGGTTGATCTTGTAGATCGAATCCTTTTCTCTTTTTGAATCTAATATCCGATACACTTGTTGATTGTCATTGTCACAAGGTCTTTCACACATGGTTTCATTTTACTTGTAAAGGCATGTGCAATACTTTTTTCACTATGAGAAATCCATCTTAGAACCAGGAATTATTGGCTTCAACCGAGCTCCAGAGGAAACATCTTCCTACGGGATTATAATTTTAGACATGTTAACCAAGATTCATAAACAATAAGAAAAAACTAATATTGGCATAGAAGAAGGTCTTCAATAAAGTGCCTTATGCTTGGTAGAGCATCCCATCTACTGCAGGCGTTTTGCAGAAGCCAAATTGGTAAACATTAACTTGAAGATGGTAGTGTATTTGCAGCCTGTTACCGCCCAAACTAGCAATCCTACAAGGCCTCAGACTGCCATGAGAGAAACACTAGGAATAGGTGCCCAATGTCACCACGACACCTATCCTCTCCC
This sequence comes from Picea abies, assembly GCA_900067695.1. NCBI lineage: Eukaryota > Viridiplantae > Streptophyta > Pinopsida > Pinales > Pinaceae > Picea > Picea abies. Next base: position 21,343 of record CBVK0100657369.1, read on the forward strand.
TGTTCAAGCCCAACTCCCACTCACGAAAGGCTTTGGGAGGCTTCCCTATCACACAACACAATTACTTGACCCAACCGATTAGTAGACTAGTGCCTTAACTATTGGGCTATGGTGAAGGGGTAGGAGTTAATTATTTGAAGTCTGTTGATATACAATTGATTTAACACAGAAAATAAGACTATAATAACAACAAAATAGCATTCAGGGCATCACAATATATAGCTCTAACACACAAGATCGAATGTTGATAAAACTTACCAATGCTTGGAGATTTGTCTAGGAAAACTACCTTGGTAAAGTGGACGAAAATGATATGTAGGCTTTGTTATCGCACAATCTGTACTTGCCCAAAATCCAAGGCAAGTGAAAGCAATATTTGCATAATAGGTAGTGACCTATCATTGTCACCTTAATAGGAAACCCATTTCTATTTAGGAGTATATCAATGTACCCCAGGGGAGACGTCCCCAGTGACCTGAGGTTTTGAGAAGGCTAAGCCCAAAGTATAAGAAAGTTCCCCCCCCCTCTCACAGGTCACTCAATTTCAAAGGGTTCTTTTATGTCTTATAGAAATGAAGGAAATGAGTAATATTGTGTATCTGCCCAGAACAAGACAACAAAATAGAAAAATGGCACTTTCCAAGTACCAAAATGATGTTAATGCTTCATAAGACAATGAACTCTTGAAAAATAGACTAGCTGATATACAATTGCAACAGTACAACAATTTATAACAGCCACAACAACTATGTTCCAAAATGTTTGAGAAAAGACTATAAATAGTAGCTTTAACTAGGCAAATTGATATTAGATAGTCACAAGCAGATTTAGCAATGTCTAGCTAGCATAACATGTCACTTTAGAGGTCAATTTGTTGTTGTTAGATGGTTGTAGCAATCTTTTGCAACAGCAACAAGTTAGTCAATGAATTAGGCTAATCTAAGGTTAGTAGGAGTTAGTAAATGTTCCAAGGAAGATGGTTTGAAAGTTGTTTGATCAATTAATCACTAGTAGTGAATAGACTAGTGCCTTGTAGGGTAATGGAGTCAATGATAGCAGCAACAACTCTTAGAGGGAAATAGCAATGATAATACTTAGTCAAAATGAGATGGAAAAGACGAGAGAGGTGTTAATAACCCAATGCCTCAAACATCCAAGTCCTAGAGAGATAATTGCTAGAAAGGAAGTAAACTTAGGCCCCATCGATTTCTATTTCCTTAGACAATTTGAAAGAAAATATGCAATAGGCAATGCAAGTAGGGTTACTAGAGTGCTACAATGGTAGGGCTCTAGTATTTACTTCTAGATAAGGTGCTCTTTGAGAAATTTAAACAAGTGGAAAATTATAGAGAAAAAGATAATAACTTGTGTCTTTCTCCTAGGGTTTGAAGCAAGCAATTTCATAATCTTTAATATGAAACAAGTAAAATTCACCATAAGCATTCATTCACAATAAAGAAATGCATATTTTCTACTTACTTCACCAAGAATAATCAAGCTCAAACCCTAGTTGAAGATTTTCCACCATGAAAATAGCCAAGGTACACCAAAAATGTGTCTCCAAGAAGTTGCGCGCCACTTAGTTTCAGCCAATAACCCTTAAAGAGGGCCAAATTTCAGACCACACACTTGTGAGATGAGATATGATGAATAAAATGAGATTTTTTTCTCTTATTTATAAAGTATCAATGACCTTTAATTAAAATTAGGTCATAAAAAGGCCAACATGGCCAAATTACATTAAAATCCAATTTTTTACATAAATGACAATAATTAAACCCTAATTTCATCTTCAAGGGTGACGTCGTGCCCTTCTAGACTGACGTTAGGCCCCCAAGGTGGAATGTTAGGCCTCAAGTGTAGAACGTTTGGCCTCCAAAGGCCCTGAATGTTGCCACACGTGCCAACTAGCACATAGCTTCCCATCATAAGTGCAAACCCTAACTCTGGGTGATGTCAAGGTCAATATGATGATGTCATGTGCTCTCAAGGGTCAACATCCAGGTGGAAAGGCAAAACACCCTGTGTCTAGGTCTCTCGGAGTGTCCCTGGTGCAACGATCTCCTTTCTTCCTGGTGCAAGACTTTGGTTTCTCTTCCCCCCTGGTGGGGTCACAGCATCCATCCGTTGGGTTTTTCAGCCCTATGGAGGTCCGACCTAATCATTCCCCCATATGTACCTGTCCATCGGGCAAAGTCCTGCAGCAACAAGAAGTACACCCTCCAGAGGCTCATAAGTCACAGGGATCATAGCAATGTCAATCACATCTAATAATCAAATTACCCAAACATGTACATCAAACCCCCCTTTACCCAGACAAATGCTCAAGGACATTATGCAACTTAACAAGTCAGGTTTGGAGAAGGTCTCAGGATGTCCTATTGGGCTAATCCTCCTTAAGTTTGGGGTGTTTCCTAGGTGAGAACTAATCTAGGTCATGTAGGTGTGTGTGAAGTGGTGTAGGTGGATGTTCGGGCAGAGGCTGCAGTGATAATAGGGAAATGTAGGTCTTGCCTGTGGGTGCCTCTGTAGAGGGAGAGTTGCACGTCATCATGGATGTCATTGTTTCCTAGCCCATTCAATGCCTTTTATTCTTAGTCTTATTGATTTTGGTCTTTTTTCTCTTCAAGGGAAAGGTTGGGGACACTGTCTTGGCTTGGTGACCAGAGGTGACAGTGTTACCGACAAACATTTCACAGAAATGAGAAGGTTGGCTCGTGATGAGACCCCCTTTCTCTTGGTTATGCCACCAAGAGACACTACCTTGTTTTGGTGACCAGATAGATGGTAGTGTCATACTGCTACATGCCCATGGACCTAATAGGTAGGCTCATGACGAGACCTCCCATCCACCAACTAGTACCTTGAGTTTTGATTCATCTTAAAGGTCCCCTTTTCTTACCGAGAGGCCTTTTATTCATTTTTCAGGAATCCCTCAGCGAAGCATCTCAAAGTTTTCATATTGGCTTTTAAATCTTGCCAGCTACTTTTACCCTCTGGGCCTTTAGCCCCTTCTTCCCACAAGGCAAGGTACAACCCTTCCTAGTGTGGCAAACCCAATGCCCGAACAAAGGTAGGGGGAAAAATGAGAGGAATAAGGATGGAAAGTGGTAAGTATGGAGGGAATGGACGATGACCTTTCATAGACCCACCTGGTGGCAACCCATCCTAAAGGAGAATCAACTTACTAGGGCATCATGTCACCCTCCCAGGTATGAACAAGTTAAAGGGCATAATTTTCAAGCAAATGTTATGAAATGAAGGAGAATTCAATGCAACATACTTAAGTGCTTCAATAATCAAAGTGACACATACCATGATAGCCAGACTAATTACCTCATGGAGCAAGACTCATTGCTACCTCAGGACCAGGCTGGTGGGATGGATGTTGTTGTTGCTGATAGACAAGTTGTAGTAAAGAAAAGATGGCTCTCGACACTCTATGTCTAGGACCTGTGGGCATCGAGACATAATCTCCTTAGTTATCCCTAGGATAGAGGATAACATGCTTGTTGTAAATGATTGCAGACCTGCATCAAATCTCGACTTTCCCCATTTAAAATATTCAATTAAAAGCATACAAACTAATAAAGGGAAACAATTACCCTTGGGGGAGGGGACTCCAAGTCAAAATCCCAAGGGTTCCTAGCTCATGGAATGGTAAATTTAGGTCTTGCCTATGGGTGCCTCTGTAGAGGGCAAGCTGCACCTCATCATGGATGCCATTGTTTCCTAGCCCATTCAATGCTTTTTATTCTTAGTCTTATAGCTTTTGGTCTTTTTTCTCTTCAAGGGAAAAGATGGGGACACTATCTTGGCTTGGTGACAGCGTTACCCACAAACATTTCATAGAAATGAGAAGGTTGGCTCGTAATGAGACCCCCTTTCTCTTGGCTATGCCACCAAGAGCCACTACCTTGGTATGGTGACCAGATATATGGTAGTGTCATACTGCTACATGCCCATGGACCTAATAGGTCGGCTCATGACGAAACATCCCATCCACCAACTAGTACCTTGAGTTTTGATTCATCTTATGGGTCCACTTTTCTTACCGAGAAGCCTTTTATTCATTTCTCGGGAATCCCTGGGCGAAGCATCTCAAAGGTTTCACATTGGCTTTTAACTCTTGCCAACTACTTTTACCCTCTGGGCCTTTAGCTCCTTCTTCCCACAAGGCAAGGTACAACCCTTCCTAGTGTGGCAAACCCAATGCCCAAACAAAGGTAGGGGGGAAAATGAGAGGAATAAGGATGGAAAGTGGTAAGTATGGAGGGAATGGACGATGAAATTTCATAGACCCACCTGGTGGCAACCCATCCTAAAGGGGAATCAAGTTACTAAGGCATCATGTCACCCTCCCAAGTATGAACAAGTTAAAGGGCATAATTTTCAAGCAAATGTTATGAAATGAAGGCGAATTCAATGCAACATACTTAACTGATTCAATAATCAGAGTGACACATACCATGATACCCAGACTAATTACCTCATGGAGCAAGACTCACTGCTACTTCAGGACTAGGCTGGTGGGATGGATGTTGTTGTTGTTGATAAACGAGTTGTACTGAAGAAACTATGGGCCCTCCAGGGCCATGCTCAAGTCATCTGGCTCTCGACACTCCATGTCTAGGACCTGTGGGCCTCCAGACATAATCTCCTTAGTTATGCCTAGGATAGAGGATAACATGCTTGTTGTAAATGATTACAGACCTGCCTCAAATCTCGAGTTTGCCCATTTAAAATATTCAATT
>CBVK0100657370.1:0-17246 GCA_900067695.1 Picea abies
GTACCATGTATTTATAGCTTTTGTGCACCTTTTGCATTCAATGTTCTCCATGCCTCTACATGCATACTCTCCGTCCTTATCCTCCAACTCTCGAGTGCTCTATCTGATCATCATCGTGACTCTTCAACTTCTCTGGTGGTTCGCCCTGCATGTCCAGTATCACTGGATATTATGCTGAGATTCCTCAGCCTCTCTGGTAGTTGAGACTCTTCGTCTTCTCTGTGACAGTCGATCTCACCTTCTCTATTTCAGTTACAGCCTCAATCCCATCCAGCTGTCAATCGCCTCCACGAGTCATCTTCATTCCACTGGCATATTCCATGTGACTCTTCTGCTCCTCTGGAAATCACACCGAAGTCTCTTCGTATCCTCTGGTAGAACCCATCAATCGTTACTGGTAGTTTCACTATGTCATGCAACAATAGCCCTTCGATCTTGTTCAAATTCACCTGCACCGTTGGATTAACTATGAAGGGTATTGTCGTTATTTACCCATTTCGCACTTTCACTGTGAACTTATAATCTTCATTGACCCTGATCGACGGTTCATGATCTTGATGAATCAACGGTCCTGATCTCATCGTGATCTTGCATCTCGTTGTTCCTTCGATGGAGATTCTCGTCACTGCCAGTCGTGATAGGCGAAGCTCTGAGATGGAGCTCAGATCAACGATCCACGATCTTGGTAATCCGACGGTTCTGATCTTCTCACAATCTCGTATCTCGCGATTCCTGTGATGGAGGTTCTCATCATTCTAAGTCACGATAGGCGAGGCTCCGAGACGGAGCTTTATGGTACTCTGATCTTTCGCCACACATCCTCTTGATCCAACGGTCCTTGATTAAATCGCGATCTCACATATTATCGTTCCTTTGACTTTATGGTCAATGAGATGACGATCTCTCACCACGTGTGATCCATCCCCTACGCAGATCCAACGATCCTCCTATGATCCAGATCCGACGGCTGTCCTTCTCTCGCTACCTCGTGACCTCGCGACTTGGAGTACCCAATGTTTGGACTCTCAACCTGTGAACTCCTGAGTTCGCGAGATCTCTTGATCTCTCACCACCTATCCCCTCATATGGATGACTATAAATCTCTCGCCACTTCACCGCCTCACGATTTTGAACACCCAATATTTAGGCTTTCACCCTGCGAACTCCCGAGTTCACGAGATCTCTCCGATCTTTGCCACGTGTCCTTCCCAGATGGACGGTCCTGATCTTCTCGCCACTTCGCCGCCTCACGTCCTCGCGCCTCGCAACCTTTAACACCAAATCTGCTCTTCTTGTTTTTATTCAGATCTGACGGCCCTCATGTTGTCGGGAATTTTGGATGGGATCCAACGATCAGTGATGCTTCTCCTCCAAGTTTACACATCCTTCTTACTTGGAAGAATTTCGACTCTGCACTAATTCCTCTTGAGCCTATGTTGTTCCTATTTTTCCATCGATGCACATTCTGATCCTACCATCTTCACTATTGTACTCGCCATCAATGACAAGAATATGCTATCTGTTAAACATTTGCCAACACATACCTCAACAAATTGAGGAATTTGTTGACATATTCTTCTATAGTGAGTTGTCCCAGTTTGAGTTCATAAGTCCCAGTTTGAGTTCATAAAACTCTTTGGTCTTCTCGTCGAAATATTTTTCAGACAAATACTTCTTCTAGAAGTATTTCTCAAATTTCTTCCAGGACAAGTCCTCTTCGCAAACCCCTTTCACATTCTTAAGATCTTCCCACCAAATGGAAGCCTTTCCGTTCAATTTGAAGGTGGCCACTCGAGCCTTTAAATTTTCTGAAAAGTCATGGACTCTGAAATATTTCTTTAGTCCAAGTAGCTAGGCCTCTGCTTCCTCTCCCTTCTTTATTTCACCGTCAAAGGAGGGTGGTTTGGCTTTTCTGAATTCTTCAAATTTACAACCTTTGGAAGGGTTTTTCTTCTTCTGTTTCCTTCAGGAATAGGAACTGGTTATGTTGCTAGAAGATCCCTCTGAATCGCTCACTTCCTTCTCATAGGAATTTTCCGCCGCTTGTCCTTTAACTCTGGGGTGGACCTTTTTCGAGGTGCTCCTCTCAGTGTGGCCACTGATATGACCCTGTTTTTGAGTTTCAAGTTCATGCTGCATTTTTCTTTGTAGATCGGATTAACTCTGCAGTAAAATTGCGTTAATTTATGTTTGCTTTTCTTGTTCTTTCATTATCCTTTCATTGTCAGCCTTGCATCTTTTTAATTCGACCATGAGGCTCCTCACAATTTCAGCTATATCAGCAGGGGTCCCTACTGCCCTCCTTTCGTCAGAATCTTCATCTCTATTGTGGGAACCTTCCCCCACCTCTTGGTGAGTCACCATTCTATGCATCTATAATTTCTCGCAATTGATCATCCGCTTGGGTGCAAAATACAAACGCCGGCTGTTAGTCAATATTTTAGATACATTCATAACCCGTGCATAAATTCATTTTTCTTTCTCATGCATACAAAATCATATTTTCATTTCAAACTTTGACTTTTTTGAATTAAGAGGGTTAAGACAGAGGGTTACTCCTTTTTGGAGTGTTTAGAATGGAGATCCTGCGCAACTCATTCATGAGCCCAAGCAGGCCAAGTGTTGTAACCATGCTCTGATACCAATTTGTAACACACCCACTAGGGAATTTAAAATTTTTTGTCCTTTTCTTCTTTTCTCCAAGGAATAGAATTTCCTCGAGTCCCTACGGGACCTGATACAAATCCTGTCATCCCTTATCTGAACTCATATGATCAGCGATTATGGCCATAGGCCTTATCGGAGGGTACTCATCGAATTTCGCGATATAGGAAATCATGATACAAGTATTCACTTGTTCATTTCGGGGTTTTATCCATCGAAATTTTGTGGCTAGAGAATTACAAGGAAAACTGACCCTTGAGAGTCCTAGGCACCAGAAAGCCGAAACACCAAATCCATGTGTGCAAATCCATTTTCGGGACTTCGCCTATCGGGATTTCGCAAGTCAGGAGTTCGAGGGATGTGATGATAGAAGGTCTCACATCGGGGTCTTCCGGGAGCCGAACTCTGAATTACTAACTCTAAACATACTTCCCTATTTTGGGATTTTCGCCATCGGGGATTTGGGATATACGACGATAGGAGGTCTCGCACTTAGGTTTCCTGGGAGCCGAAACTTTGAAACCTTAACATACATATAGTTGTATATATGTGTCCCTCAGTCCATTCTGGGAATTCGTAGACCAGGTTTTCAGGACTGGTGAGCATAAGCAAACTTACCGTCAAGTATCCCGGGTGCCGAAACACCGACACACCAAATACCGTCCATGTTAAGCCATTTCTGGACTTCGCAAGTCAGGAGTTCGAGAGATGCGAGTACAAGGGAGTACACCCTTGAGCATTCCGATTTTCGAAGTGCCGAAGTCTCGTAACCTATCTGCGTATTGTTCTTTCAAGACTTCACCCATTAGGATTTCGGGACTGACATGTACAAGAAGACTGACCCTTGGGTTTCCCGGTTGCCAAAACACCAAAACACGAAGGCTTACCCATGCTAGACCTTTTTTGGATCTCATACTTTAGGATTTTGCGATGGGTAATGACAAGAAGTCTCACTCCTAGGTTTTCCCGGGAGCTGGAACACTGAAAACTCAGAGCTACTCCGTCCTATTATCATTTCAGGATTTTGCAATGTGCGCAGACAGGATATCTCGTGCCTAGACCTTCTGGGAGCTGAAACTGTGAAATACTGACTCCTAAACCTACGCATCTATTTCAGGGTTTCTCCCATAGAAATGTCGTGAACCTAAGATTTAGGACTTGCGAGTATAAAGGGACTCACACTTAGGTATCTCAGGTACAGAAATGCTGAACTATCCTATCTCATCCACTCCTTAAACTATTTAAGGGTTTCATGACTCGTAATGACCAGGGTTCTTCCCCTTTGTCTTCCCAGGTACCGAAACACCAAAATGATTACCGGTAGCCACGTGTCCTATAAATGGACAGTCTAGATACTCCCATGAACCCTGGCGATCTACGCTCCCAATTTATTTGATACTTACGAAGATAAAAGGAAAGGGTTTGAGGCATTAATGCCCTCATTTCTTCCTCCAATCTAACGGTCACGACTGACCTCAAATCTTTCGACAGGATCTCATCCATCAATCTATACTTATCCACACGTTGCCTTGGTAGCCTAGAAATCCAAATGCAAATGCATACCAAGAACCATCCCCACAATCTTCCAGCTACTATCCACCCTTCTCTCAACAACAACAACACCCTTGGAACTGGCCAAACTGGCCTCCACAAAATGTCCCTGCTCAACCTTGGTACCAGGGATGGAGAAATCCAAACTTTGGAAATAACCAATAGTAGCATGCAGTACTAGTTCCTCAAAAACCATACACGCAGTATAATCCAAATCTGCAGCAACTATTGCCTGGTTTTACTCCACCTCCATTGCAACAACTATTGCCTGGTTTTACTCCACCTCCGCTGCCACCCATTCCACAAAACCCTCAGCAGTCTCAGAATCCACCACGTCCTACCATTTTTCCCGCTCAACCCATTCCAAATCCGAACCACAGACCACCCCTACCACTCCATAACGTTGATTTCTAGAACTATCCATCTTACAACATAAACACTGTTTCTATACAAGAAGTGCAACTGAGATCTGGAAAATTTTTAAATAAAAGACAACCCATAACAAAAACAACACCAAAGGTAATTATTGAAGAACATGAAGATGAGCTTGCAGATAATTTACCAACTGAGATACCCCTGCAGGATGTTATCATTCCAAAGTAGAAAGAATCTGAATCATAGCATAACACACAACCTCAGGTTCCCAAAACACCTCCTTTTCTTGAAAGGTTGCTCATTGAAAACCCAATTACACAATCTGAGTTTGACATTATGACTGAACTGAGAAATGTTTGTGTTAATATTCCATTGTTACAGGCAATCAAAGATGTTCCCATCTATGCCAAAACCATCAAAGAACTCTGCATTAAGAAACCAGGACGAAAACAGAAAGATCCACCCACAATACATCTAGTGGGACAGCTGTCAAATTATATTTCTGAAACACCTAAAATTGTGAAGTATGCCAACCCAGGAAACCCAATAGTTTCAGTGACCATCAATAATGTATCTATTGGTAATACTTTAGTTGATTTAGGTGCAGCCATTAATATCATGACCAGCAACACAGTGCAACTGTTACAATTAGATCACTTTTTGCTCCCTACTCCTACAGTACTTGAACTAGCTGATAGAACCACTATAAAACCTGCTGGAGTTCTTGATGACATCCTTGTGACTTTGGATTCGTGGGAATATCCTGTTGACTTCATGATTATTCATTCAAAGGACCCCACAAAAGGCCATCCAATCATTCTAGGGAGACCCTGGTTGGCCACAACCAACGCTTTCATAGGATGTCGTGGTGGAGATATGTTTATCTCAAATGGTATTTCTTCACAGAAACTTACTCTGTTTCCACCTGCCCAGCCTGTTACAGAAGAATTATGCTGGGTGAAGTGCCCCTATTTTGAGAATGAGGATGAGGAACCTTTATTCTCTGTTGATGAGATCCATGCACTGCAAGAACCTACTGAGGATGACATTTTAAGTCAGTTTCTTTCTGTAACAGAAAATGTTGAGTTCCCACAGACCTACCTTCAATATGATCAGATTTTCAGAGAGGATTTTCAGGAACGATGTGAGCTATTTTCTTCATTTTCACCATCCATGGTTTTCACTATTTATGAACACTCAGGGCCATATACCATTCCAGTAGAACTTAGTCCAGGTAGATGTCTATACATCAACTCTGAATTGAGTACCAGTCAACATGAACAATTGACAAATCTCTTGAAAGAACAGTCAAGGGATTTTTCTTGGGAATACACTGATATGAAGGGAATACACCCTGACACCTGCATTCACCACATCTACATCCAACCAGGAATAACCCCAGTAAGACAGCCATAGAGACGCATGAATCCAATCCTAAAAGACTTTGTAAAAGAAGAATTACATAAACTACTAAATGTTGGATTCATTTATCCAATTTCTGACAGTAAATGGGTTTCACCTCTTGTTGTGGTACCCAAGAAATCAACAGGAAAATGGAGGATGTGTGTAGACTTTAGGGAGATGAACAAGGCAACCCTGAAAGACTATTTTCCCTTACCCTTCATAGATCATGTTTTGGACACTTTGGCTGGCAAAAGATATTTTTCTTTCCTGGATGGATATAGTGGATACAACCAAATCCAGATTGCTCCTGAAGACCAGGACAAGACAACATTCACATGTCCTTGGGGCACTTATGCCTATAAAGTGCTGCCTTTTGGATTATGTAACACTCTTGCGACATTTCAAAGAGCTTTCCTTGGTGTTTTTGCTGACTTGATTCATGATTGTGTGGAGGTTTACATGGATGATTTTATTGTCTATGGTAACACCTTCGAAGAAGCCTTGAGTAACCTAGAGAAAGTCCTGATTCGCTGCCAAGAATCAAATTTATCCCTCAGCCATGAAAAATGAAAAATGATCTTAACTGAAGGGATTGTGTTGGGTCACCATCTGTCTGCTGAAGAAATCAAAGTAGACCCAGCCAAAATTGAGGTGATAGTTAATCTTCCCTCTCCAGAAACCCAGAAAGATGTGAGAAGCTTTTTGGGGCATGCTGGCTATTACCGATGATTTATTGAAAACTTCACAAAAGTAGCCAGTCCCATGTTTAAACTGCTGACGAAGGATACAGAATTATGTTGGGATGATAATTGTCAGAGTGCTTTTGAGGATTTAAAAGAAAAACTGTCTATGGCACCTGTACTTAGAGGACCAAATTGGTCCCTTCCTTTCCACATCTCAACTGATGCCTCAGACACTGCTTTAGGAGGAGTGCTTAGGCAAAAGGAGAACCAACAGAATTATGCAATCTACTTTACCAGCAAGAACTTGACCCCCCTGAATTGAACTACACCGTAACAGAGAAAGAATTTTTAGCAGTAGTTCATTCCATCAACAAATTTCGTCACTACATTGTTCATTCCATCAACAAATTTCGTCACTACATTACTGGATATGAGGTTTTTGTACACACTGACCACTCTGCAATCAGATTCTTGATGAACAAACCAGTCACTACTGGTAGAATCACCCGATGGATTTTGGTGCTTCAAGAATTCAACATCACAATCGTTGATCGACCAGGGAAAGAGAATGCAGTTGCAGATTTTCTTTCTTGTATTTCCCAAGATAGTACTGATATCCCAGTGAATGATGACTTCCCTGATGAACATTTGTTTGCAGTAGCTGCCAAGACCCCTTGGTTTGCAGATACAGCAAATTATTTAGCTACAGGAAGGTTACCAGCTCACTTATCACCTCCACAAAAGAAAAGACTCATCCAACAGAGTGCTTACTATTCTTGGGTGGGAAGTGATCTCTTCTATACAAGTCCTAACATGATTATTAGGAGATGTGTCCGGGAAGATGAGATTCCTGATATCTTCCAGGCCTGTCATGATGGGCCATGTGGAGGACATTTCTCTGACAAGAGAACAACATACAAAGTCTTGCAATCAGGATACTATTGGCCGACACTGTTCAAGGATGCAACGAAATATGTAAGAAGCTGTGACAGTTTTCAAAGGATGGGAAGGCCCACTGCAGTAGACGAAATGCCCTTATGACCACAAGTTGTAATTGAACCATTCAATAAATGGGCACTAGATTTTGTAGGGCCAATTGCTCCAATGTCAAGGAAGAAAAAGTACATCTTGGTGTGCACAAATTTTGTGACCAAGTGGGTAGAGGCAAAAGCCCTATATCAAGCAACTGAGAAATCAATGATTGAGTTTATGTATGAAGAGATCTTTACCCGCTTCGGTGTTCCACGAGAAATTGTTACCGACCAAGGTGCCCAATTTACTTCCAAACTGATGAAAGAACTCACAGACAAATATGGGATCAAACACTGTAAGTCCTCTCCCTACCGTCCACAAGCCAATGTGATAGAATTCCAGAGGCTTTATGGGCATACAGGACTACATGGAGAAACACCACTGGTCATACTCCTTACGAATTGGTATTCGGTAAGCAAATTCTCCTTGCCATAGAGTTTCAGATCCATACATTCCGACTATCAGTAGAGTTGGGGTTGGATTTGAGTGAAGCACAGAAACAGAGGGTCATGCAACTTAATGAATTGGGAGAAATGAGGCAGGATGCTCTTCAAAGGACCATCCTTGTGCAAAGTCAACGCAGCAAGTGGCATGACAAATACATCAAGAAAAAACATTTCCAACCAGGGGATTGGGCATTACTTTTCGATTCCAAATACAAAACTTTTAAAGGGAAACTTACAACGAGATGGTTGGGACCTTATGAGGTAGAAACTATTTTTGATAATGGTTTTGTCAAGATTAAAACCATAGATGATTCTCAGAACTCCTTTGTAGTGAATGGACATCGACTAAAAGTGTACAACAAACCTTTGTCAAAAGATGATTTCTTACAGGAAGTGGCCAAGCAAGTAGAACTAAAAATAGTAGGGGGAGAGTCTTGGATAATATAAAAAAGAAAAAACATTCATTTTCTTTTTCTTCGGATGTGTTGATCTTTTGTTTTCAGTTTTACAGGCTCCTCAGAACAAGTGCAGAACTGAATTCACAACAGGTAAGAAGGTAATATTGTTTTATTTCATGAGATTTTCTTAACAATGTGACTAACTTGTTTTGCAACAGATAAATTCGAGCTTGTTTGCTCCCTTCGTTGCTCATTAAAATATGAAAGGGGCATTTATCAGGAAGGATTATTCTTTACCAGACCTGGTGAATTATTATGGGAAAGAAACCCCCTTAGAGTCTTATTTTGTCATTTCCTCAGACTCTCCAAATATGAGGAAGCAATGAGCATGAACTAGCTTGGGCTCATAAAATCCACAAGTAGGTGATTACTGTTCTAAAAGTTATGTCTGCAAAATTTCTATCTGCACTCGTGTTGGATGATGTGGAATACGTTAAGGTCCACATTCCAACAAATCTCACTCCATCAACATCAGCACCTTATCTGGAGCAGAGGTTAGAGATTATTTATCACCCTGGAATCTGCATGCCTTAATGGCAGATGTCTTTGCTAACATCCATGAGAATACACCAATGTCTCTTGGTTGATAGATCCTACAGGTGAATCGACACCAACACCTCTATTCGTACCTGCTAGGAAGTGTTGTAGGTACCTTGAGGCCCATTGACATCACAGGTGGGTCATCTCACATCGGTTAACAGCATTCACCAATGGCTGGTAATCCGATGATTTCTGTTTGTGTTCGACTCTAGAACATCTATTCAAACAAATCAGACTTGTACCATGGGTGAAGCTTTGAATATGTTGAAGAAATGATTTTAGTTGATCTTTTTCAGGCCAGAACAAAAGCAAGGTTCATGGGTCATCCTAAGATAATCTGCTGTTATACACAGGAAGTTTTTTTTTCTCAGAACGGTATTATTTGTTCAAATTCTTCTGCAGATTCCTGAGTGTTCCATTAGTACCAGTCAGTACCAGCACAGATTTCATCAGTTACAGGTCGCTCAGAAAGAGCAGAGTAGCTACAATTTTCACGCCAGACTTAACTTCGAAAGACAATTCTACAGCAAGGCTTGCATGGCAATGGAGATAGGTAATTTAACTCAGGTATATGTTGGTTCATGTTAATTTACTGTATTAATTTGCATACTAATAGTTGAACTAAGGGTACCTTAATTACTCCATAACGTTTCATCATTTCCACGACCTGTACCGAATGAACTAACCTACCATGACATTTCGTATCATAAACATACACCATTACTGGGACTAAGTTCAATTTGACTCGGATATGATAACTCTACACCCTCGTTCGACTTTCATCATTTTCTGACACCCTATCTCTCTCCACAACAATTCAAATCTTCTCATATAATTTTCTTCTCGACCGTTCCTTTCATCACATTCTCGTCCTTCATCGCCCTCATCCAACCTTCGCTGCCCTCCGATAGACTTCCCCTGTGATGCCAAGAAGAGCCATGGTAGCAAATTGCCACAAACTAGAAACATACGCAGACTTGGAAGCCCTCCCGGAATATGGGGCAACTAGAGATATTTTTAAGCAAGCAGGGTTGGAGCCATTTCTGAATAAGTTTGACGGGTATAATGATGCAATCACACTCCAGTTTGCACTGCATTTCGAATGTGGGACCGCCAAGGTGGGCGAGCTCGAGTTTGAGCTCACGGAGGAGTTCATTGCAGAGGAAATTCAGTTTCCCACCACAGGCCAGAGATGGACGAAGGGACAACCGGTTGATAAAAAGCTCTGTGCACAGCTATTGAAACCTCAGTACCAAGAAACAAAATGGTCCAAGGGAATGTTGCGGTCTTGGCTGGAACCACAGTGGGCTCAATTGTTGGTCATCCTCCAGTGTTACCTTACGTGCGAGTGTCGATATACCATTATATTCCCTTGCCATGCTCGACTTATGTTACACTTCACAGGTACTCTGTTAAACATACCTTTATTTTTGTTAAAAAGTTTAAAAAGGATGGACGAGCAGGTCCAAAGGGTTAATGAGTTTCGAGGGAGCTTATTTCACTTCATTCTAGTTAAAATATTGATTACATCTGCCCTGTCGAAGAAGCAAGAATCCTGGGATCTATTCACTGTAAAAACCATCGCCTGTACCCAGTCCAAAGATAAGAGTGTGAAGCCCATTCCCCCACACAAAAAGTTGAACTCCAAGAAAAAGAAGGTCAAAACCTTGACTAAATACTATGTTGGAGACCCTGAGCCAGAACCTCCAATTGATGATGAAGTAGAAACCAATACTGGGACTGGGAAAGGCACCACACCTATAGAAGCAAACATTGAAGTTCTGAGTTCTCCCCCAGCTACTGAGAACATAATTGATGTGGAGGAACTAGCCGAGTCGACTGATAAGCCTAGGAGAAACCCGAAGAGAAAGTGTAAAAGCGTATTGTCGAGAATGGACAACTCGGTGCCTAGTTACCCTCCACAAGAGAGATTGGAAAGTATGGATGGTCATGAGGAGGCTCCAGAGCCTTCCAAGATGACTTGGACTCTGTCCCAACTCATCCAAAAAAATCGTAAAACAAATCGGCAGGCTACTACGCCCAAGGGAATTGTGCAGAATGAGGCAATACAGGTACCAACCGGTACCCCTATGCAGATGCAAAGAGAATCCACTCCTGGACCTAGTCCAGTTGACACCTATGAATGAAGCCCACATGAGTTCACCCCAGAACTCAGTCCAGATCATCATTTTGATCCAGTTGACACTTATGAACGCAGCCCAGATGAGTTCATTCCTTAACTCAGTCCAAATCATGATTCCGATAGAGTTCACACCCCTGCTCAGAGTCTAGACAAATTTACTCATGTGTCTAGCCCTCAAGCACAGCTAGGACAAGAGCAAACATTTGAAACCCACTGCGATATTTCCTCCAGCCGAGCCTTGAAACCAATGGTGACGAAAATAGAGAGCAAGAATTCCAGATTGAAGGAGAAGTTGCATGAGTACATTGTCTTGGATAGACATATTAAAAATGAGAATGAACTTATGAAGCTCAGGGTAACTCACCTCTTGTCAAAAATTGAAAGGTTAAAGCAGAGGAATAAGGATATTTTCAAAAGGAACAGGCAACTTCAGAGGATTTCCAGAAAGCATGTTATAATCAACAGAGCCCTCAAGAAAGAAATTAGGAATCTAAAGAAGCAGGAGAGGCTACAAATGCTAGTTGCAACTGCTGCAACCCTCTGATGGCTACTAGTTTTTGATTTTTGTTGCCTGAGGACAGGTAAGGACTTCAGTGTGGGGGCATGTTGGTCTCCGGTTTTGATCATGTTTTTGCCTATATTATATTCCACAGACCTCCATTTATATACCCAGTACCACCCTTTTGGCCTTTTTTTGACATAGTTGACATCTCCCTACCATTCAATGGGGTTACTTAAGGTATCTTTGCATTTCAAGCTATTTTTATGCACTTTGATGCTTTAAATTGATATTGGAACTAATGTCGCTTAGGTTAGGTACCACTTCTATTTTTGGAACATGATGTCGATACCAGGTACCAACTCGTACCCGTGGAGATACCAATGGAGCCGCTCAATATCTGTGCGTTATGGTCCGAATGGGAGACAGAGAGATTCGCATGACAACTGGAGTCATCGCCCACAGGGTGCTTGAAGGCATAATGACAAAACTGGGTCGTTAATTCTTCATCGTTCACACTTCGTGACACTACGTGTCACGAAGATGTGAAGTACATTTTAAAACTTGATTCCAAGCTATTTTCGGATCGGGGGAACCATTTGTTTTATGTATCTTTGTTTTAGACTGTTACAAGGAGGAGGATTTATATATAAACCCGCGATCACTCCTGAGAACGAGTTGGATTATGTTATGCCGTGAACCTATATTTCTGAATACAAAAAAACTGTTGTTGCATTATGGTACTCGACTTTCATACGATCTGAGTATTTCTCTTATGAGTTTATGAAGCGTGAATTTTACACTATGTTTGCATAGCATGTTATAGTCGGCTCTGGTTATTACTTACAACGTTTGTGCCGTTTGGTTGGGCCCGCCAAACCGGTGCAAGCCACTGCTTTATTTTTTCATAGATTTAGCTTTACTCTGTCTTAGATTTAGTTCATTTCAGTGTTCTGGAATTTGAATAGAGGATAGCTAAAAGTATAAAGATTAACTGGTGCAGAATCGTGTTTAAATCGTTCTGCAACAGAATTGTTTCCCGCATACTGTTATCTTGTACGTTGGTGAATATTGAATGCATGAATGTTGCCTGTAGGGTTTACAGTATGAACATGGTTTCTTTGGATTACAGTTTTCAATTCAAACATTACTTAGAGATTGAGCGAATTTTTCTTTGTTAGATAGTTAGCTACCCTTCTTAATTAGAATAGTTAGATTACAGTTAAATCAAAGGAAGCTTCCGGTACCAGTAAGTAGGTTATTGCTCTGTTTTCCTGTAGACAGATTTAGATTGATTTTGATGACCAAATTAAATGCAGTTCCGAAAATACTCTTTTTTTCATGGCTTGAATCGAAATGGTGATGATAGATGATTAAAAGTTGTGATGGAATAACTTTGTGAAATCATACTTCTGCATGGAAATAGAAGTACCATCATTCAAACATAGGATTGTTTCTTGTTAATGACTTAAGTAGGAAATGATAAGCTTCAGGATAGTCATTAGGATTCAAGTTCTCAGAGTAAGTTTGTGTTTTCTGCTAAGGATAGCATTCAGATAGAAATTAGAGCCTTACCCGCACATACAGTGTAGCAGCTCAAAGTTTACCAACCCTGGGTTGACAATTTAGTGTTTCAGGTCATTCAAATCTTCAATTTAGCAGCCTGACAGTTTCTTCGTTCTTCAGATTCAATCATGGCACCTTTTCCTTTACTTGTCTTGGGTGGATGATTGTCTTCCTTTGTTTCTGTAGGTTTGTTATCGTCATTGGTTGTGCTTTTGACAAATTTGATAGGTTCTTCAATTCCTAGCTTCCCACTGCTTGATCCCTCTTCATACCCCAAACCAGTTTTTAGCTTGGGATTCCTTTGCTAAATCAGAATGGTGGTTAATCCTTCTGAGGCTTTGATACTGGACAGATTTTGATTATACAAGGCTTGAAATTCCTCCATTTCTTTCCTTGTTTTCACTACTTCTTGTTCTAATGATTCACATCTTGCCTTCTTTTCTTATAGTTGTTGTTTCAGAATCTCTTCGATTTTCTTTGCCTCTTCCAATTCTACTTTTAGTAGGAAAAGGTCTTCATCAGGTTCTTTACTATCTTTCTCAAACTGTTTTAACAACTGTCTTTGCTTTCTGTTCTTGATTCTTAGTCTGTCAATCTCTTCCAATGCACTGATCAGTTCTCCTTCCATGTCAACCACAACTTCTTCATAATCCTCATTACTATCTGTGCTTTGATTATCATAATTGTCTTTGGCCATAAGTGTGAAGTCATTTAGTTTATCTTCAATAGATGAATCATTATCCTCTTCATCTAAAGGATCATCATCATTGTTCACACAAAGACTTTTCTTCTTAAAGTTATTCTCTTTAAATAAATTTATGTGTTTGTATTTCTCCTCATCATCACAAGTCTGATCCTTTCCTTTATGGGGACATTTATTTTCAAAATGACCTATCCTACCACAGTTAAAACATTTGAAGGGCAATTTTCCTTTGTATTTGCTTGATCCCTTCTTCAGTCTCTTCACAAATTTTTCTTCAATTTCATCGGGCTCAGAATCCTCATTCTTGTCTGCTTTAAATGATGCTTCTCTGGAGGTGGGTTTATTTTTAACTATTCTCATTTCATATGAAGTCAATGTTCCGAGAAGTTGGTCAAACTGCAAGGTTTTCAGATCATTAAGTTATTCTATAGCAGAGACCTTCAGGTTGAACCTATCTAGGAGAGATCTCAAGATTTTATGAACTAAAGAAGGTTCCCCAATTGTTTCACCAAGTGCCTTCATTGCATTTACCAATTCTTCTATTCTCAGAAAGTATTTTCCAATAGTTTCATATTCCTTCATCTTTAGTTGCTCAAACTGTATTCTGTAGGTTTCAAGCTTTGCATCCTTTACCTTCTCATTACCTTCATAACTGTTAATGAGTTTGTCCCACATTTCTTTGGCAGTTCCTAGATGCATAACTTTTACGAATTCTTCTTCTGCAAGCCCACTCAAGATAGCATTCATAGCCTTAGAGTTGAAGCTAAATTCTAGTTTTTCATCCTTATTAGCTAGCACAACTGGCTTTACATAACTAGTCTCTACCACATCCCAGACATCTGCACCTAAAGCCATTATGTATGTTCTCATTCTAACTTTCCAGAAGGTAAATTTTGTTCCATTGAATAGAGGGGCCTTATTGGTTGAGTTTCCTTCATGGCTTGACATGTTTAAGCTCTAGGATCTACCCTTAGATAAAAGGGGCCGGCTCTCATACCAAATGTTGGACAACTGAGAGGGGGGGGTGAATCAGTTGTTACCGTGCTTAAACAATTATGCTTCTTTTAAACTCTTTGCTGAGACACTAAATGATGATCACAATAATGCAGGGAAATAAAAAATGGCACATTTGACATTAGTCACATATATGAGAAACACAAAGACAAATATTTCCTGAGGAAACCCATACAGGGTAAAAACCTCTTTTTCTTTATATGATGAGTAATGGTTACAATATTTACATTATCATACATATGAGCACCAACTCATAATGAGGCTACAACCTCTGTTTAGCAAGTTGTGACTTGCTGAGAGCACCAACTCTCTATTTTCTCTAGCACCCACTAGAAGGAAGCACCAACTCCCTGGTTTTTCTAGCACTAGCTAGAAGGAAGCACCAACTCCCTAGTTTCTCTAGCACCAACTAGAAGGAAGCACCAACTCCCTGTGTTCAAGCACCCACTTGAACCTCTGAGGACAACAGTCCTCCCTAGCACCTCCCAACCACCCTGAAATATAAATCTTTGCTTCTGAAACTTATTACAGTGATATAATGTTCAACAATGGCTTACCCGACTTATCATTGTTCTGCTGCATTTCGTTGCTCTGTCTGTCTCATTGCCTTTCTGCTCACATCCCTTGCGTTGTCTAGTCTTTTGCTATTTTTGCTCTGTGTGCCATCTCCATTCTCTGCACAGTTCCTCTTCTGTGCTATTCAGCTGCTGCACTATCCTTCTTCTTCACACCTGAATCACCTTTATCAACAACACTCACAACAACCTCCAACAACAACAACAACCCAATCTCTTCTCTGTACCATGTATTTATAGCTTCTGTGCACATTTTGCATTCAATGTTCTCCATGCCTCTGCATGCATAGTCTCAGTCATTATCCTCCACCTCTCGAGTGCTCTATATGATCATCATCGCGACTCTTCAGCTTCTCTGGTGGTTCGCCCTGCGTGTCCAGTATCACTGGATATTATGCTGAGATTCCTCAGCCTCTCTGGAAGTTGAGACTCTTTGTCTTCTCTGTGACAGTCGATCTCACCTTCTCTGTTTCAGTTACAACCTCAATCCCATCCAGCTATCAATCGCCTCCACGAGTCGTCTTCATTCCACTGGCAGATTCCATGTGACTCTTCTGCTCCTCTAGAAATCACACCAAAGTCTCTTCGCATCCTCTG
Organism: Picea abies; assembly: GCA_900067695.1. Taxonomy (NCBI): domain Eukaryota; kingdom Viridiplantae; phylum Streptophyta; class Pinopsida; order Pinales; family Pinaceae; genus Picea; species Picea abies. Next base: position 16,251 of record CBVK0100657370.1, read on the forward strand.
GTAGAACCCATCAATCGTTACTAGCAGTTTCACTGTGTCGTGCAACAGTAGCCCTTCGATCTTGTTCAAATTCACCTGCACCGTTGGATTAATACTGAAGGGTATTGTCGTTATTTACCCGTTTCGCACTTTCACTACGAACTTATAATCTTCATTGACCCTGATCGACGATTCATGATCTTGATGAATCAACGGTCCTGATCTCATCGTGATCTCGCATCTCGTTGTTCCTTCGATGGAGAATCTCGTCACTCCCAGTCGCGATAGGAGAAGCTCTGAGATGGAGCTCAGATCAACGATCCACGTTCTTGGTAATCCGATGGTTCTGATCTTCTCGCAATCTTGTATCTCATGATTCTTGTGATGGAGGTTCTCATCATTCTAAGTCGCGATAGGCGAGGCTCTGAGATGGAGCTTTATGGTGCTTTGATCTCTTACCACGTGTCCTCTTGATACAACGGTCCTTGATTAAATCGCGATCTCACATCTTGTCGTTCCTTTGACTTTACGGTCAGTGGGATGACGATCTCTCAGCACGTGTGATCCCTCGCGCAGATCCAACGATCCTCCTGTGATCCGGATCCGATGGTTGTCCTTCTCTCGCTACCTCGTGACCTCGCAACTTAGAGTACCCAATGTTTGGACTCTCAACCTGAGAACTCCCGAGTTCGCGAGATCTCTTGATCTCTCGCCACCTATCCCCTCAGATGGATGACTATAAATCTCTCGCCACTTCACCGCCTCACTATTTTGAACACCCAATATTCAATCTTTCACCCTGCGAACTCCCGAGTTCATGAGATCTCTCCGATCTTTGCCACATGTCCTTCCCAGATGGATGGTCCTGATCTTCTCGCCACTTCACCACCTCATGTCCTCACGCCTCGTGACCTTTAACACCAAATTCCCTCTTCTTGTTTTTATTCATATCTGACGGCCCTCATGCTGTCGGGAATTTTGGATGGGATCCAACGATCAGTGATGCTTCTCCTCCAA
>CBVK0100657372.1:0-16194 GCA_900067695.1 Picea abies
GTCCCAGTTTGAGTTCATAATACTCTTTGGTCTTCTCGTCGAAATATTTTTCAGACAAATACTTCTTCTGGAAGCATTTCTCAAATTTCTTCCAGGACAAGTCCTCTTTGCAAACCCCTTTCACATTCTTAAGATCTTCCCACCAAATGGAATCCTTTCCATTCAGTTTGAAGGTGGCCACTCGGGCCTTTAAATTTTCTGAAAATTCATGGACTCTGAAATATTTCTTTAGTCCAAGTAGCTAGGCCTCCGCTTCCTCTCCCTTCTTTATTTCATCGTCGAAGGAGGGTGGTTTGGCTTTTCTGAATTCTTCAAATTTACAACCTTTGGAAGGATTTTTCTTCTTCTGTTTCCTTCAAGAATAGGAACTGGTTATGTTGCTAGAAGATCCCTCCGAATCACTCACTTCCTTCTCAGAGGAATTGTCCGTCGCTTGTCCTTTACCTCTGGGGTGGACCTTTTTCGAGGTGATCCTCTCAGTGTGGCCACTGATATGACATTGTTTTTGAGTTTCAAGTTCATGCTGCATTTTTCTTTGTAGATCGGATTAACTCTGCAGTAAAATTGCGTTAATTTATGTTTTCTTTTCTTGTTCTTTCATTATCCTTTCATTGTCAGCCTTGCAGCTTTTTAATTCGACCATGAGGCTCCTCACAATTTCAGCTAGATCAGGAGGGGTCCCTACTGCCCTCCTTTCGTCAGAATCTTCATCTCTATTGTGGGAACCTTCCCCCACCTCTTGGTGAGTCACCATTCTATGTGTCTATAATTTCTCGTGGTTGATCTTCTGCTTGGGTGCAAAAGACAAACGCCGATTGTTAGTCAATATTTTAGATACATTCATAACCCGTGCATAAATTCATTTTTCTTTCTCATGCATACAAAATCATATTTTCATTTGAAACTTTGACTTTTTTGAATTAAGAGGGTTAAGACAGAGGGTTACTCCTTTTTGGAGTGTTTAGAATGGAGCTCCTACGCAACTCGTTCATGAGCCCAAGAAGGAAAAGTGTTGTAACCATGCTCTGATACCAATTTGTAACACACCCACTAGGGAATTTAAAATTTTTTGTCCTTTTCTTCTTTTCTCCAAGGAATAGAATTTCCCCGAGTCCCTACGGGACCTGATACAAATCCTGTCATCCCTTATCTGAACTCATCTGATCAGCGATTATGGCCATAGGCCTTATCGGAGGGTACTCATCAAATTTTGTGATACAAGAAATCATGATATAGGTATTCACTTGTTCATTTCGGGGTTTTATCCATCGAAATTTCGTGGCTAGCGAATTACAAGGAAAATTGACCCTTGAGAGTCCCGGGCACCAGAAAGCCGAAACACCAAAACCATGTGTGGAAATCCATTTTCGGGACTTCGCCTATCATGATTTCGCAAGTCAGGAGTTTGAGGGATGTGATGACAGAAGGTCTCACATCGGGGTCTTCTGGGAGCCGAACTCTGAATTACTAACTCTAAACATACTTCCCTATTTTGGGATTTCCGCCATCGGGATTTTGGGATATACGATGACAGGAGGTCTCGCACTTAGGTTTCATGGGAGCCGAAACTCCAAAACCTTAACATACATATAGTTGTATATATGTGTCCCTCAGTCCATTCTGGGAATTCGTAGACCAGGTTTTCGGGACTGGTGAGCATAAGAAAACTTACCGTCAAGTATCCCAGGTGCTGAAACACCGACACACCAAATACCGTCCATGTTAAGCCATTTAGGGACTTCGCAAGTCAGGAGTTCAAGAGATGCGAGTGCAAGGGAATACGCCCTTGAGCATTCCGATTTCCGAAGTGTCGAAGTCTCGTAACCTATATGCGTATTGTTCTTTCAGGACTTCACCCATCAGGATTTCGGGACTGACATGTACAAGAAGACTGGCCCTTGGGTTTCCTGGTTGCCAAAACACCGAAACCCGAAGGGTTACCCATGATAGACCTTTCTTGGATCTCATACTTCAGGATTTTGCGATGGGTAATGACAAGAAGTCTCACTCCTAGGTTTTCCCGGGAGCCGAAACACCGAAAACTAATATCTACTCTGTCCTATTATCATTTCATGATTTTGCAATGTGCGCAGACAGGATATCTCGTTCCTAGAACTTCTGGGAGCTGAGACTCTGAAATACTGACTCCTAAACCTACGCATCTATTTCAGGGTTTCTCCCATCGAAATTTCGTGAACCGAAGATTCAGGACTTGCGAGTATAAAGGGACTCACACTTAGGTATCTCGGGTACTGAATTGATGAACTATCCTATCTCATCCACTCCTTAAACTATTTAAGGGTTTCATGACTCGCAATGATCAGGGTTGTTCCCCTTTGTCTTCCCAGGTACTGAAACACCAAAACGCTTACCGGTAGCCACGTGTCCTATAAATGGACGGTCTAGATACTCCCATGAACCCTAGGGATCTACGGTCCCAATTTCTTTGATACTTATGAATGTTATCCAAATTTTTGGTCATCGGGATGATGTCATGATAGTGTCATGATAATAGAAAATCAAACTCTTTACTAAGAACATTTTCATGAGAAAGATTGCACTTGTCAGTTTCCAGAAAACTTAGTTTAAAGATAGTTCGCAGGCTGCATATATACTCTCCTGCGAGAATCCTTAATTCCCACAGGCTGCCTTCAACTTGACTGTGAACTTCTCGCACTGTGCTCAAAGTCAGGGTGCGAACATGTTTTTAAAGAAGTAAAATGGATGAGTTCTCTATCCTTCTAGAAGGAATCTTCTAGAAGGATGAGTTGGCTTTCGAATGGTTGGCAAAATACTGACTTTCCAGATATCTTGGGATCATTCTCTATCCAAGTAACTAAACTATCTTCTCCTATATATTGAGGGGATTTCTCATGAAAAGGGTTAAAAAGAAAGATTAGAAGCAAGCTAGCAAGAGATTGATTGGAGAACTAGTGCAAGACTGTATGGAGGACTGATGCTACAACAGCAAAGGACAAGAACAAGGTCATCTTATGTGGTTGATTTTCTTCATGCATGAGCAAGTGTGTGTGTCAGAGCTAGAAGCCATTGAAAGGAGACCTACAACATCAAGGCTCAGGTTGTAAGTTTCACTTTCAGTTAATTGAATACATGAATATGTCCCTTTCCCATAATGATGAAGTCATCTTATTACATGATTCCTTGATCACATGTATAGACTAGGTATTGAATATATTAATTTGCTTGTACTTCGATTGGTTTGTACTGTTATGATTGGATGGTGCAAGAGCATCGAAGCGGAGGGAGGAACAACAAAGATTTAAGGAGAGCGTTCATAAGGTATGTCCACCATCCATTTCTCTTAGTTCATTCAATAATCTAGATCTAGGGAAAGAGTAGTATTCTGTCTTGTTTTGTTCTAGATCCAGGTGGATCTAGGGAGGTCGGTTTGTGTCCGCACTCATGAACTTATCCTATAACAATGAAGATAAAAGGAAATGGTTTGAGGCATTAATTCCCTCATTTCTTCCTCAAATCTAACGGTCACGACTGACCTCAGATCTTCCAACAGGATCTCATCCATCAATCGATACTTATCCACACGTTGCCATTTCAGGATTTCGCAACTCAGGGTTTCAAGGTTTTAAGAGGACCATCCCTCCTCATGCAATATTATTGAGACTTGTTCCATCAAATCCTTTTTCAGGTTCTTGGTAAGATTTCCAAGAAGGGTGTCTCTATGGGAAGATCTATCCAGGGTATTACCTGAGACGGATAAGGGTATAGATTTCACGAGAATGGACTTGAAGTATGAATTAGATCGATATACATACATATATCTATTATAAACATAATCGATACGTAGTCTTTCCATTATAAGCATGCAACCACCATTTATGGTCAAAACACCACACAGACAGTCTTATACTGAAACCATTCATAATTGCACAGACTATGAGCATAAATGTCAGAATATACATTTCAAGATGCAAGATATAAAAAACTTATCAGAAATAACACCAGGTGTGTTTTCAACTGCTGAGAGGGGTGCTCGTTTCCACCCAACCATAGGCTCAGTGATTTCGAATGGATTTACCACTAGAGACCCCCGAGATGAGACCACGATGCTGTGAGACTGAGTCTTTGTTCACTAGTGAACAAGAATGAAGGTTACTCTCCTTATTCTCTACTATAACTCACTCTGTAGTTTTTCCAGAGTTCTTCTGATCTCTCTTCCTCTTTCCCTCTCGTCTTCCCCTTGATCGCACACTCTTCTTGCCTTTTGTCTTTTTAGTGAGGTTGCGTGTGGCATGATCTTCCTTGTGGTGGTCATGTCTTAGGACTCTACAGATGGGCGGTTCACCCCCATCCCTCATCACTCATGAGGATCCATTTACCTACCAACCTGACAAGTGATTTAATTTGGGGCTAGCAAGCCACTCTTGGTTCTCCGAGCCAGTGAAGTCCAAATATGGTATTGGTTTCAGTGGAAGTTAACACCACCATTCCAGATGCCTTCCACCACCTTTCTTCAGCCATCGTGGTCTCTTTTTAAACACATCCCCCTCTCAGTAGTCTTGCAATATATATATTCATAATATTATTTACATTCATCGACCTTTTTCACAAGGTCCATTCACATCACACTTTCACATTTCTGAGTTTGCCACAATACTTGGCTAGTATAGTTATTTTTATAGACTAGGGGAAACAGGGTGTTACAGCTTCGCCAGCCTGTCTTTCCTTCCTTCACATGCGGTGCTCCAAAGAATATGTTGGCATCCTCTTTCACTTTTTTATTTTTCCACGGTCCCTCTTCCTTTCTGATCTGTCATCCTCGATCTCCTAGTCCAATGGCTTGCTTTCTCTTACTTCTCACCAGTTTTTCTGCTCTTTTGCTCACTTCAACCCAGTATCAATCACTGTGTCTTCCGCATAATTTGCATTCTATATTTTCTTCCTTAATCTTCACTTTATTCCATACCCAAGGGCCAAGAGGCCCCCAACACTCACCTGTGACTCGTCGTGAGGCACTTCAGGTATGAACTTTCAGTTTCATTTCGACTTCAAACTGTGTAGGGAAGCATGTGATTTCTTATTTGTCCCTCCTTTCTATGTGCAGACTGTCTTTTCTCTGTCTAGTACCCAGTTTCAACTGCACCTGGTGCCTAGACCCTTTTCCTTATGCTTTTACTGAGAGCTGCGAGGCAACTGGTTGTCATAATACAATTTCAATTGGCTTTCATTCACCAAACCTTCCTTCCATTCTCTAGTCAAAGTCTTCAACTGCGTAGCTCCTCCTTCTGTAACATAGGCAACCTCATATGTCCCAAGAAAATGCATCCTGTACTTCCCTATATGCCTCATGAGCTTACTGTAATATACCAATACCATATCTCCTTGCCTGAAAGATTTCTTCTTGATGTGTTTGTCATGGTAGGAATTTTCTCTTTCTTTATAAACCTATAGGTGAAATCCTACAATAAATCCGTCTTCTTCCAATTCGACCAACTACGCAAGCCTCTCTTGCACATCACCAGTGTCATCCATATCTGTAAAGGCTGTGATTATCAGACTAGGAACCAAATATTCCATAGGTACAACTACTTCTAGACCATAGACCAATTTAAAGGGGGTCTGCATGGTCACTTTCTTGCAAGTGGTTCTATAGGCCCATAATACTGTTGGTACTCTAAAATCCTAGTCATCCTTGTTCACGCTGCATATCTTCGTCAGCGTTATCTCCAGGATATTATCAAATGCTTCAACTTTCCCATTTTCTTGTGGATAATAGGGCGTGCTCTTATGATGGTGAACTTCAAATTTTTGAGTCAAGGCTTCAATAGTATTGTTAATAAAATGTGTGCCTTGATCGCTCATAAGGATTTTTGGGCATCCAAACTTAGTTATGATAGCATCGAATATGAAGCGTGCAGTTGTAGTTTCACTACAATCCTTAACTGCTCATGCTTCTACCCATCTAGTCAAATACTCTATCGCAGTGATTATGTATCTAGCTCCCGTACACTTTTCTAGTGGGTTGATAGGTCCCACGAATTCAATGGCCCATTTCTCAAATACCTATAAGGTCAGCTGAGGTGCTAAAGACATCTCATCTCTTCTGGATGATTTCCCAACTCTTTGGCATACATCACAGGCCTTATAGTAATCCTTAGCATCTTTGTGTAGAGTATGCCACCAAAGGCCAACCCTAAGAATCTTATGCGTTGTTGCTTTCCCTGCGTAGTGTCCTCCTGCGATGCCTTCATGTGCTTCTACAAGGATAAATGGTCTCTCTGCTTCCATAACACACCTCCTCAATATCTCATCAGGTCCCATCTTATATAGTTGTCCAACTATAAGTGAAAAATATACAGCGCGTACTACCAACTGTTTCTTCTGAATAATTGTATAGTCACTAGGTGCCATTCTTGTTGACAGGGACTGCACTATCTCTGGGAAGTGATCGTCAACCTTCCTTATAAAAAACAACTGTGCATCTGGCATTGTATCATCCAAACTAGTAGGCTCGTCTCCATGTTCCAACCTCAATAGGTGGTCAGGACCTTTGTTCATTCTTCCTTGTTTAACCACGATCTCGAAATCATATTCCTGAAATATAAAAATCCATATGCATATTATTCCCCCCAACATTGGCTTGTTGACTAGGTATTTAAGTGCAAAATGATCAGTGAACATCTTAAAATGTCCTCCCAAAAAGTAGTGGTGGAACTTCTGCAGCACATACACCATGGCTAATCCTTCTCTCTCAGTGGTGGTGTAATTAATCTCAATTTTTAATAGCTTCATGCTAGCAAAGTCTAATGGGTGGTCAATGTCTCTAGCTCCCAGTTGTGATAAAACTTCTCCTAATGTGATAGAATATGCATCGACATGGATGTGGAATGCCTTACTCCAATCTGGGAAAACCAGAATGGGCGCAGTAACCATTTTTTGTTTCATTGTGTCAAAGCTCTGTTGGCATTCTTTTGTCCAATGAAACTGACAATCTTTATTTAAAATCTTCTCCATGGGTGTTTTGATCTATGCATATCCCTTAATGAACTTCCTGTAGTGTCCAGTATGTTCAATTGCAGTGCACAGTTTTTTGACTGAAGTAGGAGGGGGTAGATCTACTATAATGGAAATCTTGGATGGATCTACCAGCAATCCCTACTTACACACAATATGGCCTAGCAACAATCTGAAGGGAGAAAATAAGATGCAATTCTTTAAGTTCAAGGAAAACTGACACTGCCTGCACTTATCCAACATTAGTCCTAAACATTCAATATGATTTTTCAAAATGCTGAAAACAGTCCAATCATCAAAATATGCTTCCAGGTATTTATGTAAAAACTCCTTAAATGCTTCAACCACCACCCTGGAAAATATGGTTGGTGCATCCTTCAATCCAAATGGCATCACTATATACTAGTAGGATCCCCATTCTATTGCAAATGTGGTCTTATGGCAATCTTCCTTGGCAATCTTGATCTGATGGTATCCTGAAAATCCATCTGTAAAAGAATATACCTCTTGTGCTCCTACATTGTCTAACACTTCGTCAGTGAATGGCGTAGGGAATGGGTCATGAAAACATGCATCATTCATCTTCCTAATATCTACATAGATACTAATTTCTCCTGTGTTCTTATCTTGTACCACCATAGGGCTAATCCACTCTGACTCTTCAACGTGTTTTATGATTCCTGCTTCCAGCATTCTATCAAGCTCAATATTTACTTTCTCCTTGTATTTAGGTTTCAATCTATAGGGTCTCTGTTTGACTGGCCTTGCATATGGTTTCAAATGGATCCTCATCTCTCCCATAGGCCCTTTAAGTTCCTTCATATCGATGAACTTGGTTGGAAACAAGTCATGATACTCATGTAGTAACTCTGTGATCTTGTCAATGGTGGCGGCATCCCAATAATCTCCAACATTAGCAAGTTTTGGTGTCTTTTCTATTCCAACGTTGATTTTTTTTATTTTAATTGGCTATCCAACAAAAGGTAGTTCGACTCATGGTTCTTATACCTCTCTTTGGCCTTTTGTTTCTACGATGTTCACATTCCTAGGATCATTGTCTTCAGTTGCATTGATATTGTAACAGCTTTGCAACTTCTAAAGAGGCACATTCAATTCATCCTCTTCTTTCTCCAAAGGGAGGCTAGGTGCCTCCTCAAACAATTTATGTCTTACAACTTGTAATGCTTGATCTACTGTAGGATATTTTCTTTCAAACAAAAAGGTAGTTAAAAAGTTCTCGGTCAAATCTTCCCAATCTGCAGTGATGAGGTGTAGTTCTTCTTGAAGATATCAGTTGATAGGGGTCATGTCTAGTGTGTTGATGAATTTGTGCACCCACTGTTCTTGAGGAATGTTGCTCCAGGCATCCTCGCAATGTTTCACATGGTCCTTCAGACAACTTCGACCTATGTACCTAACTTCACAACCTTCCACTTGCTCTGAAAATCACGCTGTCATCAAAGTGTAGCATTGTACCCAGTCTCTAATATTGTTTTTGTGTGTCCCCCACCATCTCACTGGAGTTTATTTTAGGGCCTCATCGATTGCCAACAATCTTTGTTGTGTTGGTACTATTTCTTCAAATTCCAGCAAGAAGGCTTCTAAATGATTTAGACCATCGAAGGTGGGAAAGTTACTTACTGTTGTGTCGATCCAACAAACATCTATAGTTAATCTAGATAATATCCTTGTAGGTAATATGTACATTTTTTTCTTCTAGTTCTCTGGTGCTTCTTTTGAATCTGATGAGCATGCGTTGTCACTTCGCTAGCTAAAATTCCCATCTGTTGTAGGATTAATGTAGTCCTATTGTCTGGCTATTAATTTGTATATGTTTTCTAGTTCATATTCATGGTCTTCTTCCCTGATGGTTTCTGTGTATCTCTGACCTTCATCGGGATCCAAAGGTGCAATGACCCTAAGGTCATCTCCTTCAAACCTCATTCTTCTTTTAGTTAAATCAACCACAATGGAATTATTGAAAGCCCAATCAATTCCTAACAACGCAGGGTAAGGACAACTATCATCAACGATCTCAGTCACCTTGAAGTCTGCAAACATCCTTACTTTGTCGATGTCCACAGGGACATGGTCCAGTCTTCCAAAGGGGATTACATCTTGCTAATTAGCCATCCTAATATTGATAGGGGAATAGATCAACTTAGGTTTTCCCATCAGTGCCAAGGTCTGCTTCATCATGACATTGACCTCTAACCTGAAGTCGAGGACCACATAGTCTATATCGTACTCTCCAATCTGAGCATTAAGGTGTAGTTATTGATTTGTCTTTCTCTTCTTGAATAGTTGATGTACTTCTTTATTCAGTAAAGGATATACCCTTCCTATCTCATACTGTCTGACCAAATTTTGTAGTTCTTGTATGGATTTTTCATCTTTAATCAACTCAATAAACGTATACAAGAAACTGACAAGTTTACTCACCTCTTTTCCATCTCTGAGAGAAGCAGACTGATCAAATGTCAGAGTAATTCCACATTCTCTTACTTCTGGTCAAACCTTTTATGAAGAAGAATGATCTCTTTTGATTTCCTTTCTTGCTTCCTCAAATATCTACTTTTCTTTCCTTGGATCAGACTCTTGTGTCTTCTCGACAGCTTTCCTGACTACTGATTCTTCTGTATTCTTTCCTTGGATTACTCTTTCTTCTCTTGTAACAATGCCTCCTCTAGTGATAACAACAACTTTGGGGTCTTCTCTGTGAGGTTCTTCTTTGATTAGTTCTATTTGTTGGTTTCCTCCTCGTTTCTCCTTAAGCTTAGCCCGCAATGTTGGACATTTTTCGATAACATGCTCGAATGAGTTACAGTAGCTGCAGGTGGTATAAGGGTTCTGACAGTCCCTTTCTAAGTGTCATGGTTGTGTGTTGTTATAATCGATGATTTTTCCTTGACCTCGACCCATACCTCCTCCTCTTCCTCAGAATCCACCATGAGGGTTGAAGTTTCCTCTCCCAAGGGAATTATACTGCACAGTGCTTCCTTCTTATTGTACTTCACCTTGAATATTGTATATATCCCTCGACCTTTCATGCATGATATCATAAGCCCTACAATCCATGTCATTGTGTCTTACCGACTTATAGAATGTGCAATACAGATTTGTGGGTGTCTAGACATATTTTTGCAGATAGTAACATTCACAAGGGAGATGTCGATTTCTACATACCTCGCACAAGGGTAGGGTAACTTGCTTCAAAGGGATCGAAGCTCCAGAGGCCAAGTATTCATGAAATAGGGGAAAGTGCTCCTTGTCATGGCCTTTTGATTTTCTTCTAATACACCATATGTCTTCTCTTTTATATTTTCCCTTGTCTTTCTTCATATCTTCGACCTGCAGTGATAAGCTAGTTAGCTGACTCAAGATTTGACTCATACCTGACATGGATTCTCCCATTGGGGTTGATTCTAATTTCATGGCGATCTCCAGTTCCATAGCCTGCGAAGAAATATTGTGTTGCATCAGAGGAACTCTGATGTGTGGCAAGAGGGCAGCAATGAACAATTCCTTGTTCTTCACATCTGGGATCTGAAAACTCAAATGGCCTATCAAGGTCTTAAATCTCTAATCAAACTCCCACACAGGTTTAGTTGTTCTCTGCTTGATTTCTTTTAGTTATGTAATGCACTACAACTCTGACTTAGGTTTCTTGAATTCTAAAATTAATGCATTCTTAATGGAATTCAGTGGTTTAGGTGTATCTCCTTGGACAAATTTCATGTACCATCTTAGTGTGCGATCTCTTAGGGTAGTGATGAATTGATATCATTTGATAGTTGCATCAGTGATATTCTTAATACTCCACACAACTTCACATAGAAACTAGTGTTGATCGGGATCTTAAGATCCATCTCCTCTAAAGGTGGGTAACCTCATCTCATCTGCCATAGATCTTCCTAGGTTTCTTGATTGAATATGTGGTGGACTGCTAGTGACAGTTCTCTGAGCGTTCTAATGACTTAGGTTACTCTGGTTACTCAACACTGTTGAAGAAATAGGAAGAATAATAGTACTTACTTCAACAGTCGGCGTAGTTCTTGAAGTTTCTTTCTCTTCTAGGAAAGGTTCCTCTATCCTAGTGGGTTCTGAATGCTCTTCATCTATCAGATATGCCTCTTCTCCAGTATAGAACCATTCATCTCCGTAGTTCTTCTTAAACAGGTTCGCGAGATGAAATTCTATGAACACTCTCCCACTACATGTATGTCTAGCCTCTGTGTCGTTGTCACTGTCTGAATTTTTGAACATTAGCTCTTTCGATCTGACTGATTACTGTATCTTCAAGATGTTCTTCTCATCCAATAAAATCTTGATCTTCAACTTCAGAAAATGTAAAAATTTTCCTCTAGGTCCCTTAAAGAAATATCTCTCTTCTTGGCTATATGATTCCACTCTGTCAACAACAAACTCAGTGATATACCCTCCGATGGTACTATCAAACTAGTGATCTACTTCTCTTGACATAGCGTTTTCAACTCTCTTGACCTTCTTGATCAATGTCAACGTCCAAACCATAGGTGGTCTGGGTCTAACTTTGAACTGCGTATCTTCTAACCTAGCTAGCCACTCATATAACCCCTGATGAATTCCTGCAAAGAAAATCTCGTGTATATCAGTAAAGATATATCTTCCCAACCAATCCTTTGTACTAAGATTAAGGTTCTTGTTCTGGGCTCCAGCGAAGTCATTTTCTTGATCCTATATCCACTTATGAATCTTTGTCTTTGATTGAAACCACCTTGACATTCCCTCAAGAAGATTATTGTCCCGGCAATGGAACCATTTGTTGGCACAAGGGAAGACCCATGATTCAGCTTTAACAATGCACCAACAAGCCCTAACTACTGGCCCTTTTGACAACACCTACGAAGCAGATGCAATCTCACCCGAAGTAGCTATAAGGGGTTGCAGGACACAACTATCTACAACCAGAGGAAATGCAAATTGGATTCATAGCAACAACACACAGTCACCTAGTTATTATTTATCTTCCTTAAACCTACTTCGCGATTTATATTTCAAATTTAACACAATATCACAATAGAAACATATCAAATCATAGAGAACACAACATCAATCACACATAACACAAGATATACATGGTTCACCCTCTCCCTAGGGATACATCCACAGAACTGTGCTTTATGATATATTAAGATGGAAGCATACAGTTCTTATCTGCGCTCTTAGCTAGTAGATCTTCTCTTCTTCTCTCTCTTTCTCTCCCCTCCCTGCACACCTAGATGCAGGGTTGATCTTCACACCCAGTTGAAGATATTACAATACTAGAAGGCTCTCGCACTCAACACTTCTCTTTCTCACACAGTAGTACTCACTCAATCACACAATAACAATGAACTCTCATCCAACTTAGCACCAACCCATCCCAGGTCCTTTAGACCTTTATTTATACATTACAATAGCTCATTGTCAACCTTAGGCCGAAACCTAGGTGTCCAAAACCCTAGGTCAACTTGACCCATGTTTTCAGGGCTTCACCAACCTATCCTTCCTTCCTTCATGCGTGGTGCTCCAAAGCATTTGTTGACATCCTCTTTCGCTTGCTAAGTTTTCCACAATCCCTCTTCTTTTCTGATATATCATCCTCGATATCCTAGTCCAACAAATTTCTTTCTCTTACTTCACACCATCTTTTCTGCTCTTTTTCTCACTTCGACCCAGTATCAGTCACTGTGTCTTCCACAGTTCGCATTTCATATTTTCTACCTTAATATTCACCTGCTTCCATACCCAAGGGCCAACAATGCACACTTGTACCATGGAAAGATACACGCTCATGCATGGGTGTGGGTGTGACAGTTGCACAACGAACAATCATGCATAGATGTGTGATTGTATTGGGTAAATCTGCGCTCTATGTGTAGGCTTATGAATGTATTACTTTTTTTATGATTATTATTTTTAATGTATGAGGTGGTTGATCAGGTGTTTCTGGTTGAATGCAGGTGATCAACAGAGTTAGGGACGATGTTGGTCCATTGGTGAGAGTGAGACTAGGATCGATTGAAAGAGGTTTTGATGGAGCATCCAGTAGTGCGCAGGCATTTGGCGACTTGTGGTTTACTAAAGTCTTCAACTATCTGTTGATTTGGTCAGAGGAGTTCTTACTTCAATTTTTTATTTGTATGTGGACCACTAACCTATAGTGATTTATGGTATGGGGTGAGCAGCTAAAGTTCTCTACAGCAGAGGACATATATTTTATGACTGGTCTCCTATTCCAGGAGAGGGAACTAGAGATTGATCCCCATATACCAGGGGAGGATATGGTAGAGACTATTGTGGTGATACATTGTTCTGGGTCGAACCCTATGTCAGGGTTGGTGGTGTGGATTGAGGCCCTGTATGACCTATTGATAGAGTGCATAGAGGCCATGGTGGTAATGATTTATGGATCCTTATCCATTCAATAGATCATAGGTGGGCATCTGAGAGTGGTCGAGGAGGTTTTGGATGGTGACATTTTTGCATGGGGTGTGTTGATGCAGACTCGGATGGTGTCCCAGTTGAACCGGTGTTGGCGTGTCGATTCTAGTGACTTTGCATTTGGGTTACTTTTGGTTGAATGGTTCTTAGAGAGGGTGCCCCAATTGCACCCTCATATTTTATTGGTTCTAGCGTCGCGGCGATAGCCTCAGTTGATGCAATGGGAGAATATTTTGGCTTGTCATGGTGGGGGTGGGGGTGGCCATTAATTTATGGCCACATTTGCTCGAGTGTGGAGGAAAATGCTACAGATGATCTTACAGTTTCCATACATTGGTATGAATTACAGATAGGATCCAGACATGGTGCTAACTCTTGGGGAGGACTGGGACCAGAGAAGTATGTGTGTTATCTGTCTTTTTTATTTTGGTAGACAATGTTGATCAGAAATGTGTATGGATGTTGACACTATATATGGGTTTATTTTTTATATGTTGGACCCCAGGGTCAGTTGGATGAGGTCATCCAGGAGCCGGCTCAACGGGAGCTCGTAGAGGGAAGGGCTGGTCATAAGCTGTTGGAAATGTTTAACAGGTAGCACATGCTTGTCATTTATGGAAAGTACATCAATGAAGATGGCATGAGTATAGGAAGAATGTAACAGACGGGCACCATAAGTATTTTGGGAAGACGCTGCAGAGAAACCTCGATAAGATCAGAAGAGATAGTGCAGAGGATGTTTGGTATGTTTTACACGTAGTGTATGCTTGTCATTGATGGCAAGTATAGCAACGATGATGGCTTGAGTACAGTAGCGATGATCAACAGTGCAATGATATTCAAGAAGACCAACAACACAACAATTGTCTAAACGCAACCCTCAGTCGTCAAATCGAGGATTGATCTAAACTGTTGATCAGGCATGATGAAGTCCCATAAAGTGTGTGAAGCATTTCTGATCGTTGGATCCCATCCAAAATTCCCGACAGCATGAGGGCTGTCAGATCTGAATATAGACAAGAAGAGCACATTGAAGAGGAGGATAGATCTCAGGCATTATATCTGAGTGCAGGGTCCGACCACCGTTGGATCGAGGAAAACCTGCAGGATCTTTAAAGTGCAAGGAGTAGAGGGCTCACAAAATCCCGAAAGCAGGAGGACCGTCCATCTCAGGGGGTTATGTGGACTGTTGATCCGACTCCCTGTCGGAGTTTTGGGGATCGAGAGTTGGAGACGACAAGTAATATCATCCACAGAAATCCCGATTTTGCGATATGAAAGATTGCGACGTAATCTGAGCCGTCAAATCAAGATCAAATTTGGACCATCGATTCGACTCACGTCAGCAAACCACGTCGGCTAGGAACACATGGCACAACCAGGTAATGACAAGTGTTAGACTGATTCAACATGCCAAGAACATTTAAGTCATGAATCAGGGGGACACGTGGTAGTTATTTAACACATGTGACGTCAACAGACTTACACCATGTCGGAGTTTCGAGGATCGCCTGTTGGAGATGTCAAAGAAACAATGCAACAAAAATACTGATTTTGCGATATGCAAAATTGTGACTTAATTGCAGCCATTGAATCAAGATAGAATCTGGACCGTTGATCCAAGTCCCTTTCGGGGTTTCAAGGATCGAGTGTTGAATTTGTCAAAGAACATTCACCATAGGAATCCTGATTTCACGATATGCAAAATCGCGACTTAATCATGGACCGTTGGATCAAGAGGATGCATGGTGAAAGATCAGAGCACCATAAAGATCCTTTTTGAAGTTTCTCCTATCGCGACTTGGAGTGACAAGAACCTCCACCTAAGGAACAACGAGATGCGAGATCGCGAAAGTGCCTTATGCATAAGGTTGTGGTCACAGCCCTTGGTCACGAGAAGGGAAGGAGTCAGTCTAGATAAGCTCCATTTCGGGGTTTCAGAGATCGCGACTCGGAGAGTCAAGATGCCTCATCTCCAGATTCACGAAACACGAATTCATGAAAATCACTTTAAGCATAAGCACTTGGTCATGGCCATGGTCATATAGAGGAAGGAGATAGCATAGAAAAGATCTGTATCGAAGCTTCGGAGATCGCGACATGAAGTGTCAAGACACTTGGACATAGGAATGTCGAAATGCCGAAACCCAATTTAAAGGCAAGATTAATAAAGTTCATCCAATGGCGCAAATAAACCTGAAGAAGATCGGAGGGCTACTGTAGCACGACATAGTATAACTACCAGAAACCATTGATGGTTTCAGCTAGAGGACTCGAAGACACTTGGGATGATTTGACAGAGAAGGTGAAGAGCCGTTGGGAATCTTCAAGAGGGATGAAGATGTTCATGAAGGTGATTGACAGCTGGATGGGCATTGAGGCCTATAACTAAAACAAAGAAGGTGAGCTTGACTGTCATAGAGAAGACAAAGAGTCTCAACTGCCAGAGAGGCTGGCTCGACTGTCACAGAAAAGACGAAGAGTCTCAACTGGCAGAGAGGCTGAGGAATTTCAGCATAACACCCAGTGATGCTGAACGCGTGGGAAAACTGCCAGAGAAGATGAAGAGTTACCATGATGATTAGGCAAAGCACTTGAGAGGTGGAGGATATTGATGCAGTGTGAGTATGTAGAGGTATTGCGCACATTGCATGCACAAGGTGCACAGAAGCTATAAGTACACGGTATAGAGAAGAGATGGGGTTGTTGTTGCTATTGGAGGTGAGATCGGAAGAG
>CBVK0100657373.1:0-13081 GCA_900067695.1 Picea abies
TATGCCCCAATTAAGGGGTAATGAGCCAATATTAGGGCTTAACATAACTCGTTCCAAAAAGCTATTTTGCAGTGAGCTCCAAAAAGACTTTTAAGCAATGGATGAAAAAAATGGAGGAGTTGCAGCAAAATCAAAACAACAGACTTACATAATGACTGACAAAAAATAGCTTTTACGCAACGAAGGGCTCCAGAGCTTGCTGAAAAAAACTACGGATGATGAACAAATTATGAAAGTGATGGAGAAGCATGACGGGTGACCAATATTTATGATTGAATGGATAAGGAATGAAATCATGGAAAAGGACAATAAATCCATGGAGATGATAAGTTCGAAAGCAGGTTGAAGATTTGCGTAGAAAAATCATGCAACAAGTAAACTTTTGAAGTGTGAAAAGTACAAATGATAGAAGTACCATGATTGTTCACTTTTCTGACTTCATGATTAGGTAATGATGCTAAGTACCATGATTGTTCACTTTTCTGACTTCATGATTAGGTAATGATGCTTATAATATCTTTTGACACGACCTTTATCCTAACCACTTGACTCGACTTTGGTACCTAATTTCCCCTTTTTTTGACATGACTCGATATTTCATAAGATAAACCTTTACAATTCAAACATGGCTAATCCTTACACCCTTTTCCCAACCCTTATCCAAAGTCCTTATTCAATTTTTCAAACCATCCCTTAGCTTTGTCACTGACCTCATGAACTTTGACACACAAACTGCGACTTATTTAGGAAAACTTTTTTTTTTCAAATAACTAAGACATGACTCTAAAAAATTGGACGAGCCTATGGTTTTTTCAAATAACTAAGACATGACTCTAAAAAATTGGACGAGCCTATGACTCTAACTATAAAAAACATGGTGCTAACACCCACAACATGTACGTTTCTTAAAACTTAGAGTGAATACACATCGAATGAATTCCATGATAAAATGCATTGTATTGAGGATCTAACATGCATTAACAACATTATGAATGCAGCCATTTATACAATTCACAACAAGATATAATTTACTCAAGAACATGGTATATGCATAACAAATAAAACCTATAAATATAAACAATGTAACAGAGATAAACACTTATCTTTTAAACAAAATGTGCAACTCGATGCATGGGATGGATGTTCCACCCAATTGTAGATTTGCTACTCCAAATATCAGCAACAAATCACACTTGAGTCGGGGCTACAGATCCACAAGAAAGGGACGTCTCTCTAATATCCACTCATATCCCAATACAACCCATATTGTAATGTTCCCTAGCCGATTTGAGGTCCATTATGTGCAGAATTACACATAAATTAAAAAATTTATGCTAAGTAATTTCATTTAGCTTACCAACTATGAATTACACACAAATTTGACTATTTGTTTATACCATTAATTAGATGCATCTACAACATGCTAAAATCGACATGAATGCAGTTTAAATAACTCAACACAACAACATATAAATCCTTATTAAACACAGAGTGAATGCACAACCATTAAGCTCATAAATATGACACATAAAATAGATAAAACACTTATTTTTTAAATCGGTTGTGAAACCAACTACTTGGGACGGATGTTCCACCCAACCATAGACTTACTGTTCCATATCTTAGCAACAAGTCACCCCTGATATGGGGATATAAATCCACAAAAGAGGGTGGTCTCTCACTATCCACTCACAGCTCAGAAAAGTCCCACAACCCACTAGTATTCTCTTGCTACTATCCCTATTTTCCACCCACTCTCTCTCTCTTGACCTGCCCAACCCAAGGAATGTACCCCTTCACTGCTCTTATTTCATCATGTGCCCCAATCATTTATCAATATCTATTTGGCACAGGTAACTAGGAATCTCACTATTGGGAAACTCAAAGGAGCTCATTGCTAGGAAAACTACCAGGAAAATAACAACACTCACTTGTTGTTACAGTGCAACTTACACATGAGATCACTCTTCAGGCATGATAACCTGGGCCTTCAATATTTTTCTCCAAATATGATCCATAATTCACCCTCCATAGTTTCTCTAGCTCTAATTCTCTTCTCTTCTCTGCTCTGCTCTTCTCTATTTTTTCTTCATGACAAACATGACTGTCTAAAAACAACCCCCTTGTCTATACAAATTTCCTCTCCTTTGGCTTGCTTTCTTGACTTACACTCTTCCCCAAATTGATTGTACTCAGTCCCATGCTCCCAATAACTATGGAATGTGACTTCTCACACCCACCCTCTTACATGAATTAAGTGATTGGGCTCTTCCACACTCAAACATAAAATAGAAGTTTAATACATAATCATCATAAAATTCAAGAATGTGGGTTTGGATTAATACCCAAGAACAATTTCCCCCTTAATACCCTCTTAGACACTCCTAGACATTCCCATATCTTGTGGATTAATGATCCCCCATCTTTGTCCATACCCCCCAACAACTGACATCACATTTTATTTATTAAAACTCAGAAATATATTTCTCATATACATTGCTTGGCCACAACCATACATTATGTCCACATTAAGCATTAATTAAATTGGGGATTATAGCGGGGATGTTACATTACCCGTCCTCTACAATTGTGCACCATCCTCAGTGCACAACACCATGCTGAAATACATATACAAATTTTCATCACAATACTTAGAAAATAAAAATTCTGCAATTTCATAAATCCAGCAGTAGTGCCAACCATAATCTCATATTCCTCTCAACCGACTAGCCCAAGGAATGTACCCCCTTCACCATTCTTATTACATGGGGTTGTACCATTATTTTATCAGGGCCCCCAGTGAAGGTTGTTTAGAACACTGAGATGTGGTTCTTTAACTATATTTTCCCAAAATGGAGTCTTGCATTTTTTTAAACTTTTATTTCCTTGAAAATTGACAAAAATTGTGGGTGTTCCTCCCGCATAATTTATTTGTTCCCCTGTGTTGCATATTCAAGAATGTAGGAGGTCCATTGAACCTTTACCAACCCTATGGATTTGTTCCTGAACACTTTGAATTTCTGGTCCATGATGTGTATTGATTCCACCTAGAAATGACCTTCGTGTTCCACCTGGATCATAATCCAATCAATTATGTGGTTAAGGTCAGACACATATTTGTTTAATAATGATACATGAAATATATTATGCATTCTCATGGATGCAAACAATGCTAGCATGTATGAAACTGACCCTATCTTCTCTAAGGTTTCAAAATTCCCATTGTATCTTGATGCCAACTTCGGGCAACTTCCTAATCTGAGTGAACTTCTCTTTTCTTTCACTTTTAAAAATACATGTTTGCCCACTTTAAAATCTCTGAAAACTCTGTTTTTGTTTGCATAACTTATTTTCTTATTCTGGGAAGCCTTTAATTTTGCCTGATCTTTTCCATTTGTTCTTCCATTTCCTTCAACAAATTTATCATAATAACCACTCTGTCTATTGGGTTATCCCAACTTACTGGTGTGTTACATTTCCTTCCATACAATGTTTCAAATGAGCTCATTTTTAATGAGGCCCGATACCCATTATTGTAATAAAATTCAACTAAGTGGATGTAATCCTCGCACTTTGATGATTGGTCCATCACATACATTCTGAGAATGTCTTCAATTTTCTATTAGTCTTGTCTGTTTTCCCATCTGACTCTGGGTGATACGTTGTATTGAGATTTAGATTTGTTCCAAATCCTTTGAACAAACCTTTCCAAAAATTGGATGTGAATTTGGAATCCCTGTCTTAAACAATTGCCTTGGGCACTCCATGTAGCATGACAACTTATTTCATGTAGATTTTTGCATTGTTTGTTGCCTTGTGTGTGGTCTTTACTGGAATAAAATGTGTGGCCTTAGTTAATTTATCCACCACCACCATGATGTAATCATGTTGCTTCACTGTTATGGGAAACTTAGTAATAAAATCCGTTGTGACAACTTCTCACTTCCATTCTAAAATGGGAAATGGCTGCAATAACCCAACTATATGTCTCTATTTTTTCTTCACCTTATGGAATTATTGGCATCTAGATATATAATTAGCCACTTATTTTTTCATCCATAGCCAAAAGTATTAGCTCCTCACAACTGCAATTGACTTCTGCTATCCTGGGTGCCTAACATACGACACATTGTACATTTCCCTCATCATTGTATTTTTCATCTCACTTGAATTTGACACATATACCTTGCCTTTGTACATGAGAATTCCATCCCCATGAAACTCATAATCTTTAAATTTCTACTGTAAATTTCCTTGCTACAATGTTTATTTTATTCTCAAATAGTGATGATCTAAATTTGTTGCTTCAATAATTTATCTTTTAGATTAGTCGTGTACATGCTAGTGGTTGCAATATGCATCTCATGTGCTCTCTTTTTGAGTGCATCAACTTCTTGGCTTTCTTTTCCTTTAATATGCTTAATTTCAAAGTCACATTCACTAAGGAATTCTAGCCATCTAATTTGTCTGGCATTTAATGTGGGTTATCCAAATAAATGTTTCAGACCATAGTGGTATGTCCTTAGCTCAATTTTCCTCCCTGTAAGGTAATGTATCCATATTTTCAACACATGAATAATGGTTGCTAATTCTAGATCGTGGGTAGCATAATTCCTTTCATTCTCTATTAATTTTCTAGACTCATAGCATGCCACGTGATCCTTTTATGTGAGGACTCCACCAAGCCCTTCCTTGCACGCATTAGTGTACACCACAAAATATTTTTCTGGATTTTCAATATTTAATATTAAAACACTTGTTAAAATGTCCTTCAACTATTGAAAACTTTATTCACATTTGGAAGTCCATTCAAATTTCACCCCCTTCTTTTGCAAAGAAGTAACGGGGCTTGAAATATTTGAGAATCCTCTTATGAATATTTGATAATAACTAACAAGACCCATGAATGATTTGACCTTCATCAATTTTTTTGGCACTAGCCATCCTTTAATGGCCTCTATCTTCTCAGGATCAATTGTTATCCCATCTGATGAAATAATATACCCCAAGTAGTGAATCTTCTTTCAATAAAAGATGCACTTACTTAGTTTGGCATACAATTTATGCTCTCTTAAAAATTTTAGCACCATTCTTAAATGTTGCTCATGTTTTGATTCTAACTTAGAGTAGATGAATATATCATCTAGGAACACAATTACAAACTTGTCTTTGTATTCTCTGAACACTCCATTCATCAAGAACATGAAAAATACGAGTGCATTTGATAGCCCAAATGGAACTACTGTGAATTCATAATGCTCATATGTTGTTTTGAATGTTGTCTTGATGATATCTTCTTCCTTTATCTTCACTTGATGATAATCTGATCTCAAGTCAATCTCGGAAAATATTCTTGCACCTTTAAGCTGATCAAATAAATCATCAATCCTTGGAAATGGATATTTGTTCTTTATGGTGACCTTATTCATAAATTTGAAATCAATTCACAACCTTAATGTTCCATCCTTCTTTTTCACAAAAATAATTGGGGCTCCCCAAGGTGTCAGACATATATACCCCTTCTTTTACATCTCTTCAAGCTACATCTACAACTCTTTCAATTTTGGTGTGCCCATTTTGTAAGATGTCTTGGACACTAGGGTTCAATTTTGGTGTGCCCATTTTGTAAGATGTCTTGGACACTAGGGAAACTCTTGGAACCAAATCAATTGAGAAATCAATGCCTCTCTTTAGTGGAAGTCCTAGGATTTCCCCAAAAACATCTTCAAAATACCTCAAGACTGGATGATCTTCAATGCTTGGCATTTTATCTCTAGTTTCCACTTCCATATGAGCTGCACAAATATGACATCCCTTCCTGAAACTCTTTTTCAACTGCATGGTTGAAATTTATCTAACAACTACAGCTCTTGGAATTCCTTGAACCTTGCCTTGTTGTCCCTCTTCATTAAGACATGTGGTTGTCTAGCAGTCTAGGAAAACATGGTGGTTTTCCAACCAATCCATGCCAATTAGACAATCATATGAAAACAATGGTATGATGTTCACATCTACCTTTACGCTGAGTCAATTCATGTCTATTGGGAAATCTCTAACTAGCTCATTGATTTTCCTCTTAGCCCTTGTGGCTAACTGAACTAACCAAGATTTGTTATGCTTACTCCTTTACAAGTGAAATATTTCCACAATGTTAGAGTTTATGTAGCTATGGCTATCTCCATAATAAATTAAAATTGCTATGGGATGTTTATCAATATTACCTTCCACTTCAATCATGGGGGATTGATACTCTTCTTTCATGTTGTCCAAGGATGCATAAATATTTGGTATGTTTCCTCCCATGTATTCCATTGTTTCAGTCTCCTGAATGTTGTGGACACTCCTCATTCTTTTTCCTTTGTGAGGGTAGTCACTATATAAATGATTTCCCTCACATCCCCAACATTGTATAGGTTGTTGCCTTGGCCTTTTTTTCCCTCACATCCCCAACATTGTATAGGTTGTTGCCTTGGCCTTTTCCTAAATGAATCTACCATCCTAGGCTCATTTTGGGTGGACTGACCTTGCTTATTTTCTTGTGATTTGTTATTGAAAAATAGTGGCTTAAATTCTCTCTTCCTTTACTCATTTTTACCCTTCATCTTGTCATTCCACTCTTTTTGGAAAATTGACCTTCCTTTGCTCTGCTCATAGAGATGATTTTCTCTTCTTATGGATTTCTTCAAGGTATTGGGGTTATCATATTGTATCTTTTCACTGTAGGAGGATGGTAACCCACTTAGAAACCTTTGGATTTTGACTTTCTCATCTTTTATGAAACTAGCATACTTCAACAACTTAAAGAACCTATTCTCATATTCATCCATTGTCATTCTTCCCAACTTGAGTTCAAAGAAATATATCATCTTTCTTTCATAGTAATTCTGAGACAAATATTTCTCCTAGAAATATCCTTTAAACTACCTCCATGAGACCTTCTTCTCATCAAGTTTCTTAGCTTGCTTAAGATGATCCCGCCACATAGATGTCTTTCATTGCAAGTGGTAAGCTGAAATTCTTGTTTCTACCCTTGAGGGGTAATCATACAACTAGAAATATTTCTTCATTTCCAACAACTATGTCTCAACCTCTTCTCCTTTCTTGTGTTGACCATTGAAAGTCGGTGGCTTGATTGTCTTGAGTTCACCTTGCAAGATGTCTGACTCATGCCTTCTCCTATACCTCCGAACATGAGACACATTTGGGTTTCTTCCTAGACCTTCACTTGCATGAGTTATTCTGGTGGATTTCCCTAGAGAATGATGGTTCTTTCTCATACTTCTTGACTATCTGTCATTCCCGTCATCATCCCTTCTGTTACGAGATCTAGATGTCATCACTTGTTTAGAAATACTAGTTGCTTGCTTGGTTCCAGAGTCTTTGTTAACTTGCCTCTATATCATATTATATCTTTGAAGTATCTCTTTATGAGATTTCATAATCCTTTCATTATCCACCTTATAGCTCTGCACTTCTATCTCTAGAATTCTCATAGTTATAGGCTCTTGGCTACCTCTTCTTCATTAGACTATGTCTCAGCATTTTCCATGCTGATATGCAGACCTATGACCTCCTCCTCATGGATGTAATATCCCTGGGCATATTCCATAACTCCAATCCTCATATAATAACCAAATTTGTTTCCTTGTACCTCTAATTATGCAAGAAATGTGCATGTAATAATTATTTTTAGCACATGGATACTATAAAACATTTCATTAATTAAATTACAGGTTATTCTTCATATAAATTTACGAAGGACATAATTAACTAAGTCAAAATTGTATTCTTTAGACACATTCCTCTTTGAAACAACTCTCCAAAAACTGTACGCATGCCTCATTCTGAGTTCTGAGTGAAAATTTAAAACCTTCTCAAGTTGCAATTTCCACTCATTGCTATGTTTTTACCGTTGTAAGTTATTTTATCATTTCTGAGAAAACTATAGTGCTCAATTCAAAATTCTGGGTGGATATATGGTTTCTCCTCCTCAATACCTTTCCAATGAATATTCATATTCCAAATCCGATCTTTGAGCTTAAAGTTATGCTTCGTGGAAGTTTTAATTGTTTCTTATTTTAAGCCTTGTATGCTATAGGTGTTTTCTCCCTCTTCCTGTACATTTTCAAGTACCCATATCCCAAATTTGGCTCCATGGTTGTCTTCTATAGTCCATGATATTTCTATAGACTACTCTTAGGCCCCAAACTGACTTTGGTGCAAGACGTTATGCCCTCTGGAAGTAAATTGATACTGAAAATATACCTTGTATTGTTTCAACTGTAACTTTCTCATACGAGCTATGTTTTGCACCCGAAATAGCTTGTTGGGAAGATCTCTCTAATTTCTTCTATTTAAGCTACAGAGATTATTTATGTGTATCGAATATTCACACAATGATTATGGCTTTCAACTACCTAAAAATATCATTTAGGTCCTCAAAATCACTCTGCAAGTTGAAGACTTTCAAAAACTGGAAAAATTTGTAGAAAATTGAGTATTTTATTGTTGTAATAGTATTTTAATCCATGCCCTTGATATCAAAATCGAGAGTAATCTTAGCCACTGATCCACTAAACCTTTCCCAGGCTTGCAGATGAATCTCCACAATTGATCGCCCAAGTCGAAGCAATTTGGACCATTGATTTGAGCTCCATCGATGATCGACGATTTCTTTTAGATGCGCAAAACACCCTGCTAATTTCACCAACCCAACCATTGACCATGTAACATCCCCACTATAATACCCAGTTTAATTAATTCTTGTGTAGATATAATGTGTGGCTACGACCAAAGCGATGTAATATGTGAGTTGTGTTTCTATGTTTTAATAATAAAATGTGATGCCAACTGCTAAGGGGACATGTAAAAGAGATGGGGGATGAATTAATCCATAAGAGAGGGGAGAGTCTAGGATAATGGCCAAGAAGGGTCTAAGGGGGAATTACCCATGTATGTTAATTCAACCCATTTTCCTAAATTTGCTATTTTTTATATGAACCTTCTAATTTATGATTGAGTGTTCCCAAAGCCAATCATTGAATACATGTAAGAGGATGGGTGAGAGTGGTCACATCCCAAATTTATTGGGCACATGGGGGTTGAGTATAATCAGCTTGGGGAAGAGTGTAAGTGAAGAAAGGCAAGGCAAAGGGAGGAAATTCATATGGGTTGGGACAACAATTTTACACATTGAGTTTTGGTGCATGAGAAACAAGGAGAGAGAGAAAATGAGAGCTTGGAGCTAGTGCCTCCATGCAGGGAAAATTCTAGATCATGCTAGAGTGTATTTGGAACAAATTGGAGCTGGAAAACTAAAGAGCCAGGTTTTCAGGCCTGAAGAGTGAAATCATGGGCGAGTTGCACTATAACAATAAGTGTTTGTTTTTGGTTTGCTAGTAGTTTTCCTAGTAGCAAGTTCCCTTGAGTCCCCAGTTGAGAGATTCTTGGTTACCTATGTCAGAGAGACCCTGATAAAAAAATGAGACACCCAAGGGACTGATATTAGTGAAGGGGTACATTCCTTGGGTTGGGGAGGTCAAGAGGAAGAGAGCTTGTAGGAAGATATCAGTGGGTTGTGAGTTTTATGAGCTGTGAGTGGACTGTGAGAGACCACCCTCTTTTGTGGATTACTAGCCTCAACTCCAGGGTGACTGGCTGTTGAGATTTGGAACAATCAGTCTATGGTTGGGTGGAAAGTTCGTCCGAAGTAGTTGATGGCACAACAAAATTAAAAGATACATGTTTTATCTTGTTGTTGTGTTATTTCATGAGTTTAATTGTTGTGCATGAACTCTATGTATTTAAGAATGATTTATATGTTGTTGTGTGATTTATTAGCTGCATTTCATGTCTCTTTTATCATGATGTAGATGCATCTATTTTATGGTTATAGACAATATCTAAATATATTTTTCATTCGTAGTTGAAAGCTATAGGAAATATTTTAGTTGTAAAAGAATTAAATTAGTTGGCATAAATTTCATTTTTATGAGTAATTGTTGGATAGTTGGCTTTCATTGATGTTGTTGGATAGTTGGTTGTCATTGATGTTGTTGGATAGTTGGTTGTCATTGATGTCAAAAAAATTAGTTGTCATTGATGTCAACACATTTGTTGGGTATAATTGAAGAAGTATCCAAAGTGGTTCCCTTATGGCGTAGCTTTAAGCATGGCCCTCACGGGAAGATGCTTTGAAGAAGTGTACAAGAAACCCATAGTTGTGGTCATGAGGCCCAAAGTTGGCTAAGGAAAATGAGATTGAAGAATACTTCAAGTGTATACAAAACCATCATATATGGATAGTCCTCGTCATGATGTTTCAAACGATAGGTGGTACACCATGTGGTTCCTCACGATTGAGGAGTTATTCCCTCTTAAAGTTGGAATCCTTGAAGAATGGTTAAGAAACCCCTAAATGGTTTCAACAAGAAGTCACAAGTCATTAATTAAAGGGGAAAGTGGTTGTAACAAGAAAGTAAAGTTTGATCCTAGATTTATGAAAAGAAGTTACTTTGTAAAAGTATAAATACACCACAAGAAGTCACTCATAAGTATATACACAAGTTCAATGATTATCTATCTTTCAAGTGAAATTTTGGTAAATATTTTCGTAGCATTTCTGTGGTAGCAAAGTTCTGGTAGCGAAGCATTGGCTGCGAAGTTTTGGTAGAAAAGTTTTGGTAGCGAAGTTATGGTAGCGAAGTTCTGGTAGTGAAGGTTTGGCTGTGAATTTTTGGTAGTGAAGTTTTGGTAGAGAATTTATGGTAGCAAAGTTCTGGTAGTGAAGGTTTGTCCGTAAATATTTGGTAGCAACTTTTTGGTAGAAAAGTTCTGGTAGCAAAATTTTGGTAGTGAAGTTCTGGTAGCGAAGGTTTGGCCGCAAAGTTTTGGTAGTGAAATTTTGGGAGCAAGTCATGGATATGTGAAAAGCACTTGAAGAAGATGATATCTTTGGTTTGTTGAAGATGAGATGCACTAGGTTGATTTATTTTTCTAAGATGATATGAAACAAGTATTCTTTATGAGTAAAGGTATGTCTTTTATGTGTTTGTCTGATGGTTGTATCATGGTAGTTATGGCACATTATTAAGGTGTGTCTTGGAGGCCCTTTTGGTACATGGTTGAGGTTCATGTCTTGGTTATATTGATACATGCTTGAGACATATCCTTAGTACATTGTGTATGGTTGTTATGGTTCATTTTTAGAGGCACATATTTGTGATATTGGCATATATTTGAGGCATATACTTGGTATATGATCTTGGTTGTCATGGCGTATACTTGAAGCATATTTTTGAGACATTGGATATCTTGGATACTTGACATATGGTATGGTACAGGTTTATGTACATGGTTGAAGTACATGGTATGGTGCAAGGTTGATGCACATGTTATGGTACAGGTTTTGGTACATGGTTGATGCATGGTATGGTACAAGTTTATGTACATGGTTGATGCATGGTATGGTATAGATTTATGTACATGATTGATGGTTGATTTACATGGTTTGGTGATGGTTTTGGTATCCATGTGAGTGGATCTAGTTACAATTGGTTGATGATGGTATATCAGTGACAGTGATAGTGATGGTGACAATGACAGGTTGGATGATTGGTTGATAATCAATGACAGGTTGATGTGACAATGATAATGACAGGTTGGTTGATGTATCAATGACAGTGGAAGTTACAAGTTGATCAATGGTAGTGACAATGAGTCTACACTGACAGTGGAAGTTACAAGTTGATCAATGGTAGTGACAATGAGTCTACACTTATATTTCAGGGCGGCAGGATAGGGAAATGATGTTGAAGTTTGAGTAGCTTCGGAAGATATTCTTATTATATTCATATTGTATTGGACCAAGACAAAACCCTAAAAGATAACATTATATTATATTTTTTAAGTCGACCCTATTGTGCCTTTGTAAAATTTGGCCCTATTGTGCCTAGACAAAATTCAATTGTAAAATAAAAAGGGTAAAGTGGACAGGTCGGCCTTGACCTAATTCTGGTCAGCTCAACTTGTATTTATAAGAGGTTAGGTGCCTCATTTGTAGAAATCACACAACAAGGTCTCTCCCACAAGAAAAGTGTGCAAGTATGAGAGAGTGACACAGCTATAGAAAAAGGGAATTCTAGTGAAGGGTTTTGGTTATCTGTTGGTGGACTATCTTGGTCTAGTGGTGTGCAACCATATTTTGGTTCGGGTTTCTGGTTTATCTTATGTTTGGTGAGATCTCTCTTGAGAGAGACATTGTTTTCTGGTTTATCTTATGTTTGGTGAGATCTCTCTTGAGAGAGACATTGTACTTGTTGAAGAATCTATATTGAAGAAATTGTTTTGGGATTTCTCCCCCACAAGGGTTTCCTGGGATAAATCTTATGTATACTATGGATGTATTTCTTTCAGTGATCCTTATGCTTACAATTATTGTTTTCCTAGTCTACAGTTAAAGAATACTGAACACACTTAATTGCTTAAGAGAAAAATTAACATGGTATAAGAGAGGGATTTAAAGAAGCCATTTGCACAGTCTAGAAGAAATTGTTGGGGAAGTCGAGGCCATAGTAAGACTCTCCTAACCCTAGCACATCTTTCCTTGGGTTTAGATTCTTAGTTTGTCAAAGTTTTGAAAACTGCAACTAGTGTTGCAACTGCTGCAACTATCAATAATTGCTCAAACCCTAGAAGGTGATTTCTCCCACTTTCTGAAGGGTGATGGTCAAAGTAAAACCACCAAGGAACTCTCCTTAGGAGGGATCACCTTTTCCTTGGAGCAGAATTCCAAAATTCACATTTTGAAAAATTAGGGTTTCCTCATAAACCCTAGCTCAAGACGTCTTGGAAGTTGCAGAATTGAAGTTGGAACTGATCACCTTGGCAGAACACTCTCTGGTAAGTACAAAACCTTTCTTTGAGAAGTTTTTATTTCTCTTATTATATTTTTTTCAAGGACAAGATGGCTCCCAGTACCAAGCTTGATGAGAAGCTTGAAGGTGTCGATAACTTCCAAGCATGGAAGTATAGAGTGATGCTCATTCTAGAAGAGAATGATCTAGAAGATTTCATAAAAGAA
>CBVK0100657377.1:0-16361 GCA_900067695.1 Picea abies
CTCCATCTTCTTCTTCTTCTACCAATTCAAGACCTCTTCTGAATTCTCCAAAGGGACATGGTAAAACTCCTTCACAAATTCCTTCGTTAAAGCTTGATATTAAATTTGAATTGCCAATGTACAATGGAGAAGTTAATGCTGAGAAATTAGATAATTGGATTCGTCAGATTGAGGTGTACTGTAGGATACAAAAAATTCAAGATGTTGAAACTAAGATTCAGCTTGCTTCTTTAAGATTGGATAGTGCAGCACTCATTTGGTGGGAATCCAAGACTCAGCGGGACATGAAGAAACATGGTAAAATTTTAACCTCTTGGAATGATTTTATTGTTGCAATTAAAAGACAATTTTACTCATTGGCATATATGCAAAGGGCTATTATGGATTGGCAAAATTTTAGACAAGATAAAGGACAGAATGTGCAAAGCTTTACTCAAGAATTTAGGAGAATAGCTTTGGTTTTGGGAGTAGATTTGTCTTTTCAAGAAACTTTACTCAAATACATTGGAGCTTTACATAGTTATTTGAGACATACTATACTCATGTTTAATCCTTCAAATCTAGATGAAGTTTGTGTTCAGGCCACTCATTTGGAAGCAAGAGGAAGGAACGAAACTCATGAGGGTAACAAGAAGCCTTTCAGCCATGGAGACAAAGGAAAGAGGAAGTTCAAGGGCAATGGCAAAAAGAATGTTGTTGTTAATAAAGAGGGAGAAAAATTCACATGCAAACATTGTTCAAAAGATGGCCATGATGAAGACCATTGTTGGAAACTTCATCTTGAAAGAAGACCCAAAAAGTTTGGCAACAAAGGGAAGTCAAAGACTGTTGCAACCGTACAACATGATTTAGGTTCTGATTCGGGTGATGAAACAAAGAACACAACCATGGGTTATCAAGGTAATGGTTCTATTGCAAGTACTAGTTCTTCAAGTAACAATAATCTCAATGTAACTCGACAAGAAAAAGAGAGAATTGAACTTTTTCACATAAGGGTTGTTTCAAAGCATACTAAAATAGATACTCTATTTGATACTGGATCTCAAGCAAACCTTATATCTGAAGACACTGTTAAGAAATTAAAGTTGGAAACAATTCCACATCCTAAGCCATACCCTCTTGGTTTGATATGTGATAATGCTAAATTACAAGTGACAAGAAGGTGTAAACTTAGGTTTGCTATCACTGCACATTTTGTTGATGAGGTAGAGCTTGATGTTATTCCTTTAGATATCTATGGTATTGTGTTGGGAAGCCCATATTTATACGATAGGAAAGCTATTTTTCATCGTCATGAGAATAAGCATCATTTGTTTAAGAATGGAGTCGAGTACATTGTTAGAGCCCATACAAAGAAGATGAATTTATCACTTGTAAATGCGGGACAAATGAAGAGATTAGTCAATGCTAGAAAGAATTTTGTTCTCTTGATGATTAAACCCAAAGATGATATTGAAAAAGAAGTATTTCAAGGTTGTGATACAAAGTTGAAATCTGATCTATATGAGGTTGTTAATCAATATGATGAAATGTTTAAGGAACCAAAGGGATTACCTCCAAAAAGGGATATCCAACATGAAATTCAATTGCAGCAAGATTGTCCTCTTCCAAACATTGGTATGTACAGAATGTCAATCATGGAAAATGCTGAAATTAAAAAACAAATCCAAGAGTTGCTCGACAAAGGGGTTATTGTACCAAGCTCATCGCCATGTGGATCTCCAATTGTGTTAGTGCTAAAGAAAGATGGTACATGGCATATGTGTGTTGATTTCAGGGCTTTGAACAAAATTACAGTAAAGAATCGTTATCCTCTTCCTAGAATCAATGATTTGCTTGATCAATTGAAAGATGCTAAATATTTTACTAAGTTGGATTTGAGAAGCGGATATCATCAGATCAGGATTGTCGAGGGAGACACATGGAAGATAGCTTTCAAAACTAAGCAAGGTTTGTTTGAATGGATGGTAATGCCTTTTGGACTTTGCAATGCACCTGCTACTTTCATGAGAGTTATGAATGATGTCTTAAGGCCTTTTCTTGATGATTTTGTTATTGTCTACTTGGATGATATTTTGATCTTTAGCAAATCTCGTGAAGAGCACGTTAAACATGTGAAACAAGTTTTGGATGTTTTGAGAAAGGAAAAGTTGTTTTTGAAGATGTCCAAATGTGAATTTGGAAAAACTTCACTTATTTACTTAGGGCATATTGTTGGTGGAGGTGAATTAAAAATTGATCCCTCCAAGGTCAAAGTCATATTGGAATGGCCCAAGCCCAGCAATGTGACAGAGGTAAGAAGTTTTTTGGGAGAAACCCAATATTGGAGAAAGTTTATTGCTAACTTTTCTTCCATTCCAGCTCCATTACATGCAGTGACAAGTGTCAAGCAATTTTTTCAATGGGGAGGCAAGCAACAAAAGGATTTTGATACTTTGAAAGAGAAGATCAGTTTAGCACCAGTTCTTGCACTTCCAAATTTAAGACAACCTTTTGAAATCCAAACAGATGCAAGCAATTATGCAATGGGAGCAGTTTTGTTACAACATGGTAAGCCCATTTGTTTTGATTCTGAAACTTTTAATGGTGTCGTGATTAACTATCCTACTTATGATAAGGAATTGTATGCATTGGTACAAAGTGTGAAAAAATGGAAACATTATTTGTTGGGGAAAGAAACCATTGTTCACACCGATCATCAACCACTACAATATTTACAATCACAAACAAAGCTACAACAAGCTAGGCACTTCAGATGGATGGGTTTTCTACAACAGTTCTACTTGGTTATCAGGTATAAGAAGGGCATTTATAACAAAGTTGTTGATAGATTTCAAGGCCTATTATTAGTGCTTGAGTTATTCTTAAGCATAGTCCTATCATGCATGAAAGTTATGTTGAGCACATAGTCCTATCATGCATGAAAGTTATGTTGAGCAATATGCTTTGGATACTGATTTTAAAGAAGTATATGAGACTTTGTGTCATTCTAACCATGTTGAGGAATTGGATTACCATGTGCATGATAATCTTTTGTATCATCTTGGAAAGCTATGTATTCCACAGGGAGAAAGAATCAACATCATAAGAGAAGCCCATTCTTCTCTTATTGTAGGTCATTTTGGTGTAGGCAAGACAGTGGATAATTTGCAAAGATACTGCTACTGGCCTAAAATGAATGAAAGTGTTTCAAGATATGTTTAAGGATGTTCGTTATGTGCCACAAGTAAACTTAGTAATCAAAATTTGGGTTTGTATACTCCACTTCCGGTTCCTTCTCGTCCTTGGGAAAGTATTTCTATGGACTTTGTAGGAGGTCTACCTATGTCTAGACGAAATCATGATTATCTTTATGTTGTGGTTGATCGATTTAGAAAAATGTGTATTTTGATGCCTTGTACGAAGCAGGTTACAGCTGAACAAACGGCACAAATGTTCTTTCAAAATGTTTGGGTGCATTTTGGATTGCCTAAATCCATTATTTCTGATCGGGATTCTCAATTTGTTGGAAGTTTTTGGCCGAGTTTATGGGCACTCATGGACACCAAACTGGAAAAGAGCACAAATTTTCATCTGCAAACAGATGGTCAGACAGAAGTAGTAAATCGAATAGTGGTGCATCTTCTTCGTGCTTATTGCAGCAAGCACCCTAAAATTTGGGATGAGCATTTACACTATATTCAACATGCTTACAATCGAGCTAAGCACTCTTCAACTCAAACGTCGCCATTTGAAGCATGTTTTGGCTATTTTCCCAAATCTCCTTTAGATTTTATCTTTGGGAAAGATATTGCTATTGATGGTCAATATGACATTGATAGGGCAGAAAAGTTCATTGAACAAATTCAGTCGATACATCAAATGGTGCAAGAGCAGTTGGAAAAGAGTCAAACCAAGTACAAGACGAGACATGACAAGCATCGTGTGAAGTTTGGCTTTACATCAGTAAGGAGAGGCTTAAAGGAGAAGGTAAAAAATTGAAACCGATTCGATATGGTCCTTTCAAGATTATTGACAAGATTGGTAACAATGCTTTTCGTTTAGATTTGCCTCCTTATATGCAAATGTATGCAGTTGTTAATGTTGAGAATTTGAAATTGTATGATCCTCCTTTGATTGATGATCAAGGAGAGCATGTTCAGATTCCTTCTATAGATGATTTTTCCCCAGAATATCTTATAGAATTGCATGAAGACACCATCCTTGACAGAAGAATGCGAACTTCAAAATGAGGAAATGTGGAGTATCTTCGAGTTGGTCTTAAAGGTACAAATCCAAGCAAAGCCAAGTGGATTGAGGATGGAAAGGTGAGGGAGCTATACCCTCGTCTTCAGATAGACTGAAAATAGTCTTTTGGAGGTCCAAAATCTTTCCAATGGGAGGTGTGATCCAGGGGATCAAATTTTGCTCAAAATTCAAAGAGCTTGGAATCGCTTCAAATCGAATGGGAGCATAGGCCTCATTGTTACGAACCCAACACAACTCGTTTGGGTTCAAATGGACGTTGGGAGCGATAGATATCGCGTTCTGTTCAAAATGACAAACAGGCAAAAAAAGGGTGTTGATTGTACAGTCCGTACAATCCGTACGGATGCTGACTTGGCAGGTCGTACGACACATGGCAGGTAGATGTGTGGATAGTTGGCATATTACATGGCATGTTTGCAATTAACGGGATGGCGATACATGGCCCAATCAATGGCCACCACGTGTCACACTCATATTGGTTTAAAACTTATGCATTCAGCAGGACTTGACCCCACGACCTCTGGGCCAGGGGAAGAGACTTGGGAAGGCCCACCGACCGACGTGCCACCACTTGTGCCTTGTAATATAAATATTGCATATTATATTTTATGTTGAAATGTATTATATGGTGGGTGCGGACCGGGCCGGGGCTTAGCCCCGACCCCTGGTCCCGTGTATATACGATGTGACCACATACTATATGTGTGCTCTATGTATAGCCCTTTCATTTGAACCGCGGTCGCATGGTATGCAATGTGACCATGGGCGCATCTATGTTTATAATCGTTTGAACTTTGGCCCTTTAATTATATTTGCGTGGTCGTATGGCGCTTCACATGCCCACGGGCCTTAGATGGTTAAGGGCCAGCGTGTAACCGTGTGACAGTTTGTATTGGTCGTGCGGTTGCGCCTGGTGCCAAGTTTTTACGCTTAAATATGCGTGTGGGCTAGGTTGAGCCAACAAGGGTGTGTTTTGTAGATGCAGAGACAGCAAGTTTGAAGGGGGGACTTCCAAGAAGCCTATCTTCTTCAATTTTTGGCCAAACGAGGTGCAGAAAAAGCCCAGCTAGGGGTTTTTGGACATTCTGAAGCCATTGGAGCAGTCTATTTGGAATTTTGAGCATTGTAAAGCACATTTTTTATCACTTTGAGAAAATAATACAAATGATCCATTGGAAGTTGGACCAGGAGATGTAGCCCAAGAGAGGGGTGAACTCCTTTATCATTTGTTGTGTTATGTGTTTTTTGTTCACTATTTTTGTTGTTGTTTATATGCATATTGAATGAGTAAATCCTATTTAAGTTGTGTTGCAAAGTTGATCCATTTGAATTTTAACACATAAAATTTAACTTGCAAATATTTTCAAGGATACAAGTCTTCTTCATTTTTAGATCACTAAGAGGGAGTGTTGAAGTTTGAGTATCTTCATAAGATATTCTTATTATATTCATATTGTATTGGACCAAGACAAAACCCTAAAAGATAATATTATATTATATTTGTTAAGTTGGCCATATTGTGCCATTGTAAAAGTTGGCCCTATTGTGCCTTGACAAAAGTCAATTGTAAAATAGAAAGGGTAAAGTGGACAGGTCAGCCCTGACCTAATTTTGGGCAGCTCAACTTGTATTTATAAGAGGCTAGGCATCTCACTTGTAGAACACACACAACAATACCTCTCACACAAGAAAAGTGCTCAAGTCTGAGAGAGTGACGTAGCTACAAAGGAAGGGTGACGCAACTACATAGAAAGGGTATTCTAGTGAAGTGTTTTGGTAATCTGTCGGTGGACTATCTTGGTATAGTGGTGCGCTACCCTATTCTAGTTAGGGTTTCTAGTTTATCTTTTGTTTGGTGAGATATATCTTGAGAGAGACATTGTACTTGTTGAAGAATCTATATTGAAGAAGCTTTGCTAGGTTTTCTCCCCCACGAGGGTTTCCCAGGATAAAACTTGTGTATACTGTGGATGTATTTCTTTCAGTGATCCTTAGTCATATAGTTATTGTTTTAATAGTCTAAAGTTAAAGAATACTAAACATGCTTAATTGCTTAAAATAAAATTTAACAAAGGAAAGGGGGTTGTAGCCTCCTTCTAGTTGGTGTCGGAGAACTCAAGGAGTTGGATATTTCTTCAAGTTGGAGCTTGTAAATCAGGGGGTCATAGCCTTCTTCCAGTTGGTTTTGGAGAACTTAGGGAGTTGGAACTTTCTTAAGTTTGGAGCCTGCAAATCTAGGGGTCATAGCCTCCTTTCGGTTGGTATCGGATAACATAGGGAGGTCAAGCTTCCTTCAGGTTGGTGGTTGTAAATTAGGGGGTCATAGCCTCCTTCCAGTTGTAGCTGGAGAATTCAGCGAGTTGTAGCTTCCTTCAGATTGGTGCCTGTAAATCAAGGGGTTGGTGCCTCCTTCTAGTTGGTGTTGGAGAATTTGGAAGTTGATGCTTCCTATGAATATATTCTTGATATATATAAGAAATCATTTCGTGGTTTTCTCCCATTTGGGTTTCCACATAAATTCTGGTGTATTGTGTATCTAATGTGATATTGTTGAATTGTACTTCTTAGGTTATATGGTCATGATATATTTAATGCAATCATAAATGATATATTGTTGATAAAGTTGAAGTTTATATATTGTGGTTGAAAGTGGTAAAAAGTGCTCATACTAATTCACCCCCCCTCTCAGTATTCCAACATTCTACACTGTAATGTCTGTTGGTTGGGCCAAGGGACATCACATTATGGTATTAGAGCGCCTTGGTCAAAAACCGGGCTTGTATGTGCCAAGAACCAATGAGAATTTGAGAAAAAAACGTTATTATAGATTTTTTTGTGATGAATTTGGGGGAAAATAGAGAAAAATTAGAGTGGAATTCCCAAATTTGTGAGTAAATTCAAGTGAAAATGCCTCAAGACTTAAATATGCAGGTTACAGAGTTGAAATTGACTGAGAATGGTCAAATTTCATGTTTTAATGACCTCTGTAGAGTTACAGGAAGTTTGGCAAATCAACGGTCGAGATCTCTTTTGATCTCAAGATCGACGGTGGAGATTCGTTGTGATAGATTTAAAAATTTCATAAGGTTCGGTGATTTGAAAGGTTGATCAAATGAATGACCAAGATTTATTTCGAGGTTTTTTAAAATGGATCAAATCAATGGTCTGTATTCATTTCAGACGTTGGGAGGATGGAACCAAATTGATGGCCAAGATCATTTTCACTAGTAGATCGACGACTTAGATTCATCGAGAATTTTGGTCGAAAATTTCTAGGTGTGGAAATTTTCCAAGAGAAATCGTCGACGATTGATGATCGGGCCGACCAAAATGGCAAAGAGTTTGGTTCGACCTGAATACATTTTTGACCTCAATGGTCGATTTTCGAGTGTCGGTTGAATCCAACAAAGTATTTTCAATCGCCAATGGAAATCGTCGATGGCTGATGGGCCGATGGTTAAGCGTTGGCCGATTCAGTGAAGTATTTCTGAATGGGAAAGAGAAATCATCGATGGCCGAATGGTCAATGGTCGAGTGTCGGCCGAATTTTTCAAGGTGTTCAGTTCATCCAAGAGAATTTTTCGATGGACAATAGAAGGAAGAGGGTGATGATGTGTCATGCCATGTCAACATCCGCAGGTCATGCCACATCAGCCAACAAAGATGGTCGATGACTGATGGTTGGTTCGGTTGAATTGAGGAAATGTTTTTGTCAGTCTACGAAGATGACCAATGGCCAATGGGATGATGGTCAGGCATTGGATAGATTAGTGTTATCAGACTAATCGGTAGGTGCGGAAACTAACAGATCTCCCTAGATCCACCTGGATCTAGAACAAAACAGGACAGGACATGACTCTTTCCCTAAGTTATGACCATTGAATTAGCTAGTAGGGAGGAACAAGTGACATACCTTTGTATCACTTCCTAGGGTCTTTGTTGCTCCCACTTCGCTCCGGTGCTCTCGTGAGGTCAAGACCAAGACAACACAAACCAACCAAAGTGAAGATAGCAAAATATATTCAATCGTCAACTTATGTGTATGATAAAGGAATTACACAATAAAGTAAGAATGACTTTATGGGAAAAGGACATGTCGTTGTATCATATTAATCGAAAGTAGAAGATACAACCTGATTGCCTTGATGTCGCAAGATTCCTTTCGATGGCTCTTGGCTCCAACACACACACTTTCTCGATTCTTGTATGAAGAAGATCCAATTCCTCTTGATAGACTTGCTAGAGTCTCAAAGCTCCTGTTCAAGCTAGGCTCTTCACACAATTCTTTCACCAATTCTCCAATTAATCTTGCTTAACCTTTTCCATGAGAATACCATCAATATATAGGAGAGGATGAGATGGTTACTTGGATAAGAATGATCCCACAATATTAGGGAAACCAGTAAAAGGATAACCATTCGAATGCCAACCCATTCTCTAGAAGATTCCCTTCTAGAACCATCGAGACTTCATCCTTTTCCAATCTTGAGAACAAGTTCGCACCCTAGCTATGTAGCACAGTGCGAGAAGTTCGCACCCTAGCTATGTAGCACAATGCGAGAAGTTCGCACCCTAGCTGAAGGAAGCCTGCGAGAATGGGTCATTCTCGCACCCTAGGATATAAGCAACCTGCGAACTCTCTTCAAAAATATGTTTTCTGGGAAGAGAAGAATGTTATTTTTCTCAAGAGAAAGTTCTTATTAGGAGCCTGAGTACACCATCATCAATACACCATCAAGATGACCAAAATCATGGGTAACAATTAGTGAGCAGTTCCATTTGCCAATGGAAATCGCCGACGACCGACACTTGGTTCGGTTGGTTTGGAGGGTGTGCAAATCAAACGTGAGGGAGTTGGGTCGATGGTCGACGTCAGATCGACAGTTTGGGAAAAGAGTCATGCGGGACCAAAGGAAAGTGTCGATCGCCAATCAAACAATGTATTCATATCAATGACTCAGATTTAAAGGGTTGTTATAATATTAAAATAGTGAATTTTATGTGAAATTTTGTGGTTTTTGAAGGTCATGAACTTGCGGGGCATTTTTGAGGGCCTAAACGACGTTTTTAGCCTAAAAAAACTCACGAGAACAGAGTGTACTTGGTACAATCTATCTTGACAACTCAAATAAAAGAACTTGGAGAGAGCTATCCAACAAGCTAAATTGTTCTCAAAACAATTCTCGTATGAGAAAGTTATAGCGAAAACAACAAGGGTAAAATTTTGACACCGGATTTCTTCTGAAAGCCATAAATTCTTGCTCAGAAGTCCATTTGGGGCACAAGAGAAGTCAATGGAAAATTTATGAACCATAGAAGCTAGTGATGGAGTCATAATTGGGTTATGAGTACCTGAAAATGTGCAGGAGGAGAAATAAGACACATGTAGCATGCATAGATAAATTAGGTAAAAAAACCTAAACTTCTTGGGACCATAACTTTCATCTCGGAGCTAAGATTTGAGGAAATGAATAGTCGTTGGAAAGGTATTGAGGAATAGAAGGCATATGTCAATCCAAAATTTTTATTTGGGCAGTAAAATCTCTCATAAAGTGATAAATATATTTATGTAGCAATAAAAGAGTGGAAATTGCAACATGTGGATGTTGTAACTTTTCACTCATAACTTAGATGGAGGCATGGGTACAGTCATTGTAAAGTTGTTTAAGAGAGTAATTCATATAAGAAATCAAATTTTGAATGGGTGAAATGTGTCCTTCATAAATTGATGAAGAAATAATATGTATTCTAATGGATGAAATGTTTTATGCTATGCATGTTTTAACAGTAATTATTACATGCACATTTCTTACAAAATTAGAGGTACATGAAAGAAACTTTGGTTATTATATGAGAACTAGAGTTATGGATGATGCCCAAGGATCTTAAAACCATGAGGAAGATATCATAGGTCTACATGTTATCATGGGTAATGCTAAGACAAAGTCAAATGGAATAAGAGACATGCAAGAGCTTGTAACTATGAGAAGCCTGCATGGGGAAGTGCAAATCTATAAACATGATAATGAAAGGATTATGAAGGCTCAGGAAGAGACACTTCAGAGCTTAAATATGTTTCATAAGAAATTCAACAAGGAATCTGGCACTAGACAAGCAACTAGTGCTAGACAAGTGTCATCATTAAGATCCCATAACAAAAAGGATGATCATGGAAATGATAGGAAATCAAGAAGCATGAGCAGATGCCATCATTCTCCAAAGAAATCCACCAAAAGAACTCATGCAAGTTGAGGGCTAGGGAGAAACCCAAGTTTGTCTCCTCTTAAGAGGCAAAGAAGAAGGCCTGAGGCAGACATCTTACAAGGTGAGTTCAGGAAGATCAAGCCACCTACTTTCAATGGTGAACACTGGAAGGGTGAAGAGGTTGAGGCTTGGCTGTTGGAAATGAAGAAATATTTTTAGTTGCATGACTACCCCTCTCGGGTAGAAACTAGAATTGCCATCTACCACTTGCAAGGAAAGGAAACCATGTGGTGGTATCAACTCAAGCAAGCCAAGAACCTTGAAGAGAAGAGGATCTCATGGAGGCAGTTCAAAGGATATTTCCAAGAGAAATATTTATCCGTTCATTACTATGAATGGAATATGAAAGAGTTATTTGAACTCAAGTTGGGAACCATGACAATGGAGGAATATGAGAAGAGGTTCTTTGAATTGTTGAAGTGTGTTGAATTCATCAAAGATGAGAAGGTAAAAAACCAAAGGTTTCTAAGTGGGTTACCCTCCTATAATTACAAGATTCAATATGGTAACCCTAAAACCTTGGAGGAAACCATAAGGAGAGAAAGGCATCTTTATGAGAAAAGTAGAGGAAGGCCAATTTTCCAAAAATCTTGGAATGATGAGATGAAAGGGAAAAAGGATCAAATACATAAAGGTTTTAAGCCACCCTTTTTCAGGAATAACTCCCAAGCAAATCAACAAGGTCAGTCAACCCAAAATGAGCAGAAGGCTGCAAATTCATTTGGGAAAAGGCCAAGGAAACAACTTGTACAATGTTGGGGATGTGAGGGAAATCACTTATATAGGGAATACCCTCATAAAGGGGAACAAATGAGGACTATCCACAACATTCAGGAGGATGAAACAATGGAAGACATGGGAGGAAATATGTCAAATATTTATGTAGCCTTGGACAACAAGCAAGCTCAATATCAATTCCCCATGATTGAAGTAGAAAGTAAGATTGATAACCAACCCATAACAATTTTAATTGATTTTGGAACTAACCATAGTTACACAAATGCTAACATTGTTGAAACATTTCACTTGCAAAGGAGTAAGCATAAGAAATATTGGTTAGTTTAGTTAGCTACATGGTCTAAGAGGAAGATTAATGAGTTGGTTAAAGATTGTTCGATAGACATGAATGAACTCAATACAAAGGTAGATGTGAACATCATACCATTGGGTTCATATGATTGCTTAATTGGCATGGATTGGTTGGAAACACACCATGTTGTCCTATAATATTATAACAAGACAATCACATGTCTTGATGAGGATGGGAAACAAGGCAAGGTTCAAAGCATTCCAAGAATTGTAGCTATTAGAGACATTTCAACTATGCAGCTGAAAAAGAGTCTCAAGAAAGGTTGTAGATCATATGGAAGAGGCAACCAAATTTAAAGTGGCAAGCATTGAAGACCATTCAGTCTTAAATGATTTTGAAGATGTTTTTAGAGAAATTCTAGGATTGCCACCAAAAATAGACATTGACTTCTCTATTGATTTGGTGCCAGGAGCTTCCCAAGTGTCCAAGACACCATACAAAATGGGCACACCAGAGTTGAAAGAGTTGTAGATGCAACTTGAAAAATTGTTGGAGGGGTATATACACCCAAGTGTATCACCTTGGGGAGCCCCATGTTATTTGTAAAGAAGAAAGATGGAACCCTAAGGTTGTGTATTGATTTTAGACAACTGATTAAGGTCACAATAAAGAACAAATAACCTTGGCCAGGATTGATGATTCGTTTGATCCACTGAAAGTTGAAAAAATATTTTTGAAGGTTGACTTGAGATCATGTTATAATCAAGTGATTATTAAGGAACAATATATCATCAAGACAACATTCATGACAAGATATAGACATTATGAATTCACGATAATGCCATTTGGACTATCAACTACCCCAGTAGTCTTTATGTGTTTGATGAATGGAGTGTTTAGGGAGTACCTGAACGAGTTTGTAATTATGTTCCTAGATGGTATAATTGTCTACTCTAAGTTAGAAGAGGAACATTAGAAACATTTAAGGATGGTGTTGCAATTTTTAAGAGGGCATAAATTGTATGTTAAGCTAAGTAAGTGCATCTTTTATCAAAAGAAGATTCACTGGTTGGGGAATATTATTTCAACAGAAGGGATAGCAGTGGATCTTAATAAGATAGAGGCCATTAGAGGATTGCCAACACCAAGGAATATGATGAAGGTTAGAACATTCATGGGTCTTTCCAGTTATTACCGAAGATTCATAAAATGATTTTCAAAGATTGCAAGTCTAATCACTTCTTTGCAAAAT
Organism: Picea abies; assembly: GCA_900067695.1. Classification (NCBI taxonomy): domain Eukaryota; kingdom Viridiplantae; phylum Streptophyta; class Pinopsida; order Pinales; family Pinaceae; genus Picea; species Picea abies. The sequence goes on from CBVK0100657377.1 coordinate 12,795, forward strand.
AAGGGAATGAAATTTGAATGGACACCCAAGTGTGAAGAGAGCTTTCAGTAGCTGAAAGACATATTGACAAGTGCGCCAATCTTGAAGATTGCAGATCTGGATGAATATTTGTTTGTGTGCATTGATGCATGTAAGGAAGGTCTCGGTGGAATCTTAAGTCAAAAGGATCATGTGGTATGCTACGAATCTAGAAAATTAAAAGAGCACGAGATGAATTATGCTACCTATGATCTATAGTTAGCAACAATTTTACATGCCTTAAACATGTGGAGACATTACCTTATGGGTAAGAAATTTGAGCTAAGAACAGACCATTGTGGTTTGAAGCATTTGTTTGTACAACCAACACTAAATTCCAGACAAACTAGATGGCTTGAATTTCTAAGTGAATACGACTTTGAAATCAAGCATATAAAAGGCAAGGAAAATCAAGTGGTTGATGCACTCAGCATGAGAGCTCATGAAGTGCATGTTGCAGCCATCAACATGTACAAGATAGATATGAAAGACACAATTATTGCATCTCCCAATAAATATGGTATGTACTCAGTCCCATGCTCCCAATAAATATGGGATGTGACTTCTCACACCCACCCCAAGATGATTGTAGTTAGTCCCATGCTCCCAATAAATATGGGATGTGAATTATCACACCCACCCTCTTACATGAATTCAATGATTGGGCTCTTCCACACTCAAACATAAAATATAAGTTTAATACAAATCATAATAAAGTTTAGGAATGTGGGTTCAGATTAATACCCATGAATAATTTCCCCCTTCGACCCCTCTTAGACACTCCTAGACATTCTCCTCCCTTATGGGTTAATCATCCCCCATCTCTTTCCATATCCTCCAGTAGTTGGCATCGCATTTTATTTATTAAAACTCAGAAATACATTTCGCATATACATTGCTTGGCCATAACCATACATTATGTCCACATTAAGCAATAATCAAATTGGGGATTATAGCAGGGACATTACACACATCAAAATGATTTTTCCTACATCTATCCCAATCCTCCATATCTCTTCCCATCAACCTGCATAACCTAAGCAATGGGATTCCCCTTCACTGCACATAGTCCCTCCAGGGATCCAACACAAGTTGGCTAGGAATATATCTTGCTAGGGACTCCAGGGATGTCATTGTAAGGAAAAACTCACAATAGTAAGCTCATTATTGTAGGCTAATGTTTCTCACAAAATCTCACTCTACATACCAAACAACCTACTTCTTCATACATTTGTAGATCAAAACAACTTCTACACATGCCCATTATGGCTGCCTCCAAGCTCCAACACTTTGCACTCCCTTGTTGTCCCAAAAAATGCATGCAGAAATTCCTCACTTTTCCCATACAAATTTCCTTTTCCCTCATACAAGTTGACTATCACACACCCCAATGTTCATTGTACTTATCTCCCATGCTCTCATAACTATGGGATGTCACTTTTCACATCAACCCTCTTAAATGTGTTTAATGATTGGCTTTGGGAGCACTCAAACAAAAAATAGAAGGTTCATACACCAATAATAATTTTAGAAAGTGGGTTTGAATTAATAGACATGGGTAATCCCCCCCTGGGACCTCTCTCTTAGATATTCTCTTAGACACTCCCCTCTCTTGTGAAAACTTAGCCCCCATTACTTTGTCCATGTCCATCTGCATTTGACGATACATTTATTTTATTATTGTTTGATATACAATGTTTACATATTACATCATCGAGCCCATGGCCATATATCATATTTACATTATACATCGCTAAACTAAGGATTAAAAACGAGGTTGTTATAGGCAACACATGCTTTTGCAAGGGCAGGGATGCATGTTGTGGCCTAAGGCATGATGGTCTCCTCTATTTCTTACACCACACATGGCTTGTCTCTAAAACATATAAATTCTAAGTCTTCAATAAGAGTAATATTAGAAAAGTCTTTGAAGTAAATAAATTATTTTCATGTCAACAAGCAATTACAAGGTTGATCATACTTTTGGTATTGCTCATAAATTTACATAAATTCAATGCAAAGTGAACATTCATAGATAATTAACATTTTTCAATGCAAAGTAAATGTTCATAGATAGTTAACATGCAGAGTCAAGCTTTTGTTTCTCTTAACAAGCCTTCCTAGTTTCCAAAGAAAAAGAGTGAGAAACATATCATCTCCTTCCTTTCTTTGGCACCCACGGATCACCATATTTGTAGACAGATCCAATGAGAATGAGCAGGTGACATAGAGATAAATAAAGACTTTGATTTGAATCGTGTAGGGTGATCCGTCAGGATCTTTTAATGACTTATGGTTGAGTTTTAATTTTACATGCGTTAATTAACCATTTGAGAAAACTTAGTGAAGAATGAGGAAAGAAGAGGAATTATAACAGCCATATACATATGTGCAGATCTGAAATGCAATAAAAGATAGCAAACCATAACACGCATATTGATAACGGAGTTCGGCACAACTTTGCCTATGTCTCCGGGCCTTTTCTCTGTGGGGGAGGCTTCTTTATTTCTGTTCAAAAGCTCAAAAGTACATCTCTACAATGCCAAATAGCTACAAGACTGATCTGGTCATGTTCTTCCAGATCTCTAGAACCATGCAAAGAAAACGGCATGCAAAACGGACATCTAGAGCTCCCAGAAATGGTCCGACAGCGTCTCCTCCTCAAAAGCTTCTCTGCCTCAAACTGGCTTTGGTTTGGCTTCTCCTCAGCATCATTCTGCTCTGAATTCCCTCAAAGCTGTCCCCATGGCCTCAAACATGCCTTGGTTAAATAGTTGGGAAGGTAGTTTCTCATCTCCAACTTCCTCCAAGAAGTTAGGCTCCAAAACTACCCAATAACTCCCAAAAATGGATTAATTACATTAAAAATGGCTTAACAATAATTAAAAACCAACATTTGGTTATAAAAAAACCACTTTTAACTATAATATGGTTAAATTTTGGGCTTATCTCCCTTCGTCCAGGCATGCGCACCTTCTACATGGTTATATGCTTCAATATGGCCAAGCGCTAGCTCGTGGGCTAAGCGCTGGCCACCCCCCTGTTGGCGTTGGCTCCGGTCACGTGGTAACTACCCATAGGGCCACAGATAACGGTTATAACTGCGCTCCCCAACCGTCCAAACCATAATTAAAATCCTCGCACATTCTGTATACACAAGCGGTGGTTATATGTTACACGCACGACCAAAGGCTGGGGCTAAGCCCCAGCCCGGTCGCGGCCCAAAACTTAACCATACACAAACTTAAATGTAATATATGCCCTTTCCATAACAAGCAATACACGGTGGTCTGATGGTCGAGCTAACTTGATAAAGGCGCTACACGGTGGGGAGAGGTCCAGGGTTTGAACCCCACGAACACATAAAAATTTTGATTATTAAACCAAATAGACCAAAACCGGGGTGCCATGTGGCAGCCCATGATCGGGCCACGTGGCACCCAATCATTGACCAACAAAACTGCCACGTGTCAACATCTGATTCGACCATGCCAACTGTTGGTCACTATAATTGCTTAATTAATTCAAACAATCAAGTGAAACATAAAT
>CBVK0100657379.1:0-13170 GCA_900067695.1 Picea abies
CCTCTTGATGGGATGTCCATGGTCCATCTTTCTTGTTGATCTATCATCCTCAATCTCCTCATCCATTGGCTTGCTTCCTTTTACTTTTCTTTTCATTTTCTTCTCTTTTTCTCACTTCGACCCAGTAACAGTCACTGTGTCTTCCGCGCAGTTCACATTTTGCCTTTTCTTCCTTGATCTTTGCTAACTTTCATAACCAAGGGCCAACATGTGGTAATAGTGAGTTCACAAAGAGATGTCAATGTTGTATGTTAGTAATGAAATATTTCAATCTAATGTTCAACTGTTTGAACCTCTAGTCGATCTCCCAGTTAGATTCACCTAGTTTCTGTCTGATTTCAATCATCTCGTTCATGTATTGAACCTCTGAGATGGGATTTTGAAATTCATTTATTAGTAGCTTCTTGACATATGCAATCATCCTTGTTGTTCCTGGTGGAGTATTTGCAGCTAAGCTCATGTGCCAATCTCATGTGTAGTATATTAACATAATAGCTAAATACACAAGTTTTGTATCCTCATCTGTGATCTCCTTTTCTTCCCAAATCTTCTCACAGATAAACAAGTGATTTTTAGGATCCTTTGATGCCTCTCCCTTAAATTCTGGTAACCTAATGGTGGGATCATGTCCTGCCATGTTGAACGGTGATGAACTACGAGCTCCGTGCAGTGTATATACTTGACTAATACTGCATGAACTGGCTCCTCCAGTTGTTGCTCCTTGTGTAGATGTAATTCTTGGTGTGTTTCTTCCACTAAAATTTGGTTTTCTAAATGGTCATGTTCTTTCTATTGTATTATTCACACATGGGTTTATGGGTTCCACACTAACACTAACATGGATAGGATTTATGCCTTATGTTCCTGCCCTTGGGCCTCTCATCTTCCTCTCATATGTTTCACGTAGGTTTTCCTCAATCTTCTCCATAGCATGGAGATCCTCTACCTCTTCTTCATCACTTTCCAAGCCCTATCTCTCTGCTATGGATCTCTTCTTATTTCTCATCTTATATTGGTAGGGTACTCCACTGCGTGTTTTTCCAATTGTTTCCATGATCTTCTTGGTCTGATCTTCCTCCATCATGATTGGGTCCAAGGCCTCCTCCTTCTTTCCTTTATCCATTTCTTCCTCCATTCCTCTAGCTCTTGTCAGTGCTTCCCCCCTTCCCCCATGCATGAATGGAAGTTTAGTTGTCTGACACCATATTCATTACACCTTTGTTATACAATAATATTTTTATGGAAGTTTATAGTGACCTAATATACCTTCCTCATGTTCCTCATAGGAACTCTTTCTCTTCTGCGTTGTAAGACTTGGCAATGTCTACTGCAAATTCTGTGATAAATCTTGCAACAACACTATCTAACCAGAAATCTATTGCGCACATGAATTTGTTATCAACTTGTTGTAACTGTGCGATCTCCACAAGATTCCACTCTAACTGTTTGATCTGATTTATTACGTGGTTGTCTTTCAACCTCAATATCCACTCCTGCAACACATGTGGGAAATCACAGAAAAATACTTCATGCAAGTCGCTAAATACGTACTTGTCCATATATTTGCACGGTGTTATGTTAGGGTTTCTATTGTCTTTCTGTGCAAACTCCAGATCCTTTGTTTTCAACCAACTTTCGATCTCTGCCTTCATCGGATTCCATGGTCTGAACATCCCCTTCTATATTTCTATTATTTTAATGCTTCTTCAGCAGATCTCATTCACTCAATCCCATTATGTTCCAACCGGAAAAAGAACCATTTGTTGGTTACTACTCTCTTGCTACTTCTTAGGCTGACCCAAATTCAGATCTAAACAAGATTCCAACAAATCCCTATAAATTATCGGCCCTCTTGGTAAACCAGAAGGCAACACAACACAAAGAGTATACTGCATAGTCTCACCCAAATTAGTTCTATGGGTGACAACAATGTTCAAGTGCTTGCAGTCTGGGAATGTGTGGGGATCTGGGATTCTACTATGTGATCTTAATTTATTTACTATCTCATCCATATAGCTTTACTATACTGTCATTCTTTATCCATGCATGTAAATCAACAGATCTAACTACTTCATTAAGACATTTATCTAAGAGTTTACCATTGACAGAAAAAACATAAACAATTAAAAATTCACATAGTGCATGATCTACCATGGTTCACCCCCTCTTGGGCTACGCCCACAAAGATTTGGCTCTCAAGCTCTTTTATTATAGTTTCTCCAAGTTCATGGTGCTGCACACATCAAATTCTCTGATATTACAATATCAACAGGCCCATATGATCCCTATGAGTCTGACTAAATCGCACTAAGCTCCTCAGTATGTGATCTAACCCTCGGGATATATTTTCTTAACACCCCTACAACTCAACAACTTACAAAAATATGACAGATATTACAATCTTTCGCCTAGCTACACAAACAATCCTCCCTTACATGTCAGAGCCTCCAAAAACACACCTCTCTCCCAAACTGGACCTCCTAGGTACTTATTTTTACTTATTCTTGGCTTATCAGCTATTACAATATCTTACCAAAACCCTAAACCTATCATGGTTAGGTCTTCTTGCATGTGGGCCTTGCATGCTTTCCTCCTTTGCATGTGGCTTTACCTTGTGTGTGTTGCTTTTCCTACTAGTTTTCTTTCTCCCACTTTGTGATTTTCTTTCCAAAAATAGCCTTTCCCCCAAAATGGGTCTACGCCCAAAACCTTGTCTGATTTACAACTTTTTGTATCGAAGGTCTCCCAAACAAACTTGTGAAAATTGTCCTTTTTAGGGTCTGGGTCTTTCTCACCTTTGACTTTTTTCTTGAATTTTCTACTAGAGTTCTCATTTGCTACAAGTTCATGTGCCTTTTATGAACTAAGTGCACCCATTTGAAAATTTGTATCTTTATCACAAGTGAGAGAATCAAAAAATCATCCAAGGGAGGCATCTTCCAAGCAACTCCCATTTGTAGTTTTGTATAAAAAAACAAACATTCATCACGTTATTTGTTACATCTTGTTTTGGTATGTGCCTATTTGTTAATTGGATCTTCCTTTGTGTAAACAAAACCAAATAGGATGTCCTCGCCTATTTTTCACAATGAAACAAACAAATCTTAAGCATATGGTTTGGTAAGCTAAAAATATATCTTGACCGATTAACGATAATTATGAAGCTTCATGACATAGGGACGAATAAATCCATGAGTCATCAATTTTGATGGCAGGAGTCCATTCTTCAATATGGTTTTATTAAATTCTAAAATTAAAACTTATGCAAATGATTAACTATTGTATAACTAAGCCTATGGAAAAAAAATTAACACTATCTCTCTTCCATTAAAATTTGCAATAGAATCCAAGACTATGTTAATGATTTTCGATTTAACAAGCTTAGTAAATACATCAATTTCAAGTTTTTTTCTTAATTTGACATTTATTTTTCATCTAGCTTCTTGATTTGAGCCTGCATGTACAATGTATAACTACTATGGAAAATTTAAATTCAAGTCATATTCCTTCAATATCAAGTTTGTTAAAATTTTAATAAAATATAGGCATACTACTCTTGGTTGATAATTTTATCAAGTGTGAAATTTTAAAAGCCTTTTATCTTTCATTTAACTCTTTAATCAAGCTTGAATACAAATATATACTGCATGGTAGATGATGTAATCTTGCAAACAATTTTTTTTTATATCACTACTTCATTCATATACTATCTCCCCGATACCAACTCTTCAATAAATATGAAAGACATTGAGTTTGCCTATGGGTAAAAAATGACATTTGGTAGGAAATTCCCAAAGGATAATAGATTTCAAAACCACCATTGTTTAATCTAAGCTCTTCATTTAAATTTGTAATGTAGTTGTATGCATGGTTAAATGATCCAATCAACCCACAATACATTCACAAGCCACATAAGATAGTTTCTCATGACAAATCCTCTCACAAGAAATCTCCTTACAATCACTCCTTTGTCAACTAAGATTTAATGCAATGAATACATAAGGAGACAAAATATTCCCATAGAATTTGAAAGAGGAGAAAAACTTAGTGACAATACCCAAACAATGGTTGTCTCCACAAAAGAGAGATAGATGAAAAAATTAAAACCAATGTCCCCTCTTTATATACAGTCACCAAGCCATAAATTGATAATGCACTCAATGTTTTCAAGTTATCTATTATTTCTTGTCTTTCGATTAATTTATCGAATTGTAAAATTGATTTTGGACCAACAATTGTTGCACTAGATAGCAAAAGGAACTCTTCCCTTGCTCTAGGGGTGAGATCACTTCATCGAGGTAATTAATCAAGATTGTTAATGAAATTTAACTATGAGGAGGTAATGAAAAATAGATAACATTGTTTTCAAGTTCCAAACACATCATATCTATCTAAAAAATGAATTTTCTATGTGAAACACACTGCATGGAGCCTGTGATGTGCTATGCATTAGTCTAGGATAATATACCACATTGCCTACTAGCTGGAGTGATCCCATATAGATTCTAAGGTCTAAAATGAACAATAAAAAACAATGGAGAATGTTAGCCTACATCAACATAGCTAAGGAGATCTTTCCAAGGGTGTATGAGAGGTAATAAATGAGGGAAATTGTTACCCAATGCCTTTATGAGAGAAATTATTATCATGCAAATAGTTGGACTAAGAATTACATTTAGAAACGTCATTGTTAGGAATGAAAAGAGAGAGGAAAATAAAATCATTTGGGGTAGGGAGGTAGATGGAAAAATAATTGAGGTTGTAGATCAAGAAGAACCAGCTAGAGGTGAGCGATTTTCCTAAGGAATGGAAATTTATTATTTAGGAGGTCAATGAGGAAATTCACTAGCATTGGAGGTAGGGTATGTGTCAGCCCTTGACCAAGTTTTGGATATCTTCGGTTAGGTTTGACCTATTTTGGGACTTCGACAAGCTGTCGAAGGTGGAGCGCAAGTCGAAGCAGAGATCACATAATCTCAACCCCTATTTAGGGATTTTTGGGTTTTGGGCTTATGTAACGGGTATGGGGATGCCATCCCATGGGTTTACCCATGTTTAGGCCCAAGGCTAAGTGCAAGTGACTGTAAGAGTTTGTGTAAAGGCTTTGTGTTGTAACCTAGCTCGGGGAAGGAGGATCTAGCTGAGTGCGCGTAGATCTCCTGTCCTATGCAGAGTAGGATCTTGTGACTCTATGCATGTAGACGATTGACTGAAGATAATAAAGAGAAGAAGAGTTGGTGGACGTAGCCCCAGGCTAGGGGTGAACCACGTATATCCTGTGTTATGGCTTCTTTGTGCATTGTGATTGTTTATTTTTCATATGGCTCATGCTTAGTGTAGTAATGTATGCTTAGATGGACATGATATGATAGCTTAGTTCTTAGGGATGTGAATGAATTTTAGATCTGATCTATTTCCTTATGCTAAGGGTTTAGATGTGGTAAATCTGAGTGAATACTACATTGCTCTATAATTAGGGTTTTGTCTGCGAAGTAAATATAGGTTAAATACTAGTGAACTATAATTGCTAAGTGTTTTGTTAAGGTGTTGCAATCATAGATATGTGTCCCATGTAAGGTTGCATACACTGGAGTCCTGCAACCACCCCAGTCTCTACCTCGGGTGAGACTTCATCTGCTTCACAGGTGTTGCCAAAAGGGTCAGTAGTTAGGGTTTTGTTGGTGCATTGTTGAAGCATTGAACCCTGGATCTTGTTAGGGTTTTGTTGGTGCATTGTTGAAGCATTGAACCCTGGATCTTCCCATGTGCCAACAATATGTTTTAAGCATTAAAATATTATACCTAAGTATATTATCATAGCTGACTATTTCAATTTGAAAAAAATGACGCATACAGATATGTATGAAAATATTCCATTAAAATTATATAATTTAGTATTAAAACTTGCAATTTTGGTGAATATTACCAATATATGCATATTTTATGTAAACAATAGATGAATTTTCAAAGAGAAAATGGCAAATTAGTGAATATATTTTTTGAAAAAAAGTCTAAAAAATAGCCAATTGGTGAAAATTCACCACTAAAAAATACTCTGGTTGAGGTTAAGAAGCACCTCCAAGTCATCGATTCATAAAAAATAGCGACTCTATAATCCTTTCCCACAATCTATAATAGCAAATTTCTCACCTAATAGGTTAATGAGGAAAATCTTTGGCCTGGGAAGGTTGTTGGCCTCCAAGGTCAACAAATTATCATCTTTCCTTCAGTGAATCATTGTTCTATGGTGTTTGTTGGCCTCCAGGGCTAGCGATTTATCCTTCCTTGGGAAAATAATTGAATTAGGGTGCTTGATGGATTCTTAGGTAAGGGATGTAACCCTCCATGTAGAAAGAATCAATTAAACATCCATGGAACTATTTTTTGGTACTTAAACCCCATTCATATGAGAAGTTAATTGTAGATTGAGCCTTCCTTTCATACATTAATAACATTAGGATGTTGTTGAGACTCGCATGCTTCCTTGAAATCATTGAATTCCAAGTTGAGTGACCTCTTGTTGGATGCAGGTTGAGTCAGGAAGACAAGATATTTTTGGAGGAGAAGCATGCAAGGAGGAAAGGACAGATGGAAGGAAAAGCATCACGTGTAAGAGAAGCAGGCAAGGCATGCATGTAAGGAAGACGTAACGATGCTAGGGTTAGGGTTTTTTTAATGTATTGTAATGGATGGTGAGTAACGATGCTAGGGTTAGGGTTTTTTTAATGTATTGTAATGGATGGTGAGCCAAGAATATAAATAAGTAGTACTTAGGGGAAGAGAGGGGTAGACCGATGGAAAGAGGGACACAGAGGAAGGGAGAGGTGTAATAATTGTACAAGTCATTAAGTTGGTGAGATAGGGAAGTAGTGAGCGACTTGATCCTGAGGGTTAAATCACAAGTTGAGGAGCCTAGTGAGATATATTCAACCTCATAGGGATCGAGGTGCCTATGGAAGAGAGTAATATCTAAGATTGTAAACACGTGTGGCATGATATAGTACTAAACCATAATAAAATCTTGAAAGCCATATATTTTTGGACATAGCCTAGGAGGGGGTGAACCATGGTAACACTTGTGTTATGTGAATGAATGTATGCATATTTATGATTAATTGTTGAATGGTAGATGAATGAATCAGTTAGTTACATATGATATTCCACATGCATGAATGGAATGATTGTTATAATTAGATATTAGAATGGATGAATAAAGATTACAGAGTACAACCGCAGATCTCCACTCATTCTCAGGTTGCAAACACCTAAGTATTGCATCCATCCATAGATTTATCTCGGGTGAGACTGCGTAGTACACTCGGTGTGTTGCATTGCCTTTTGGTCTACCAGAGGGTCCGATAGTTTTAAATGGATTTTGTTGGGAGCTTATCAAATCTAAACCAGGGTCAATCTATGATGGTAAAGTAGGATCAAAATAACCCATAAATAATATTAACTAGAAAATACAAAGACCAATAGAAGAGTAAAATCCGACAAATGGTTTTGTTTTCGATTGTTTAGAAGAAAATGGGATTGATTATGTGATATTTGTGGAATATGTGTCAAAAGAATGTCGAATCGGACAACAAGACATTGAGAGAATGAGAATATAAAAGGGAATGTTGAGACCGTGGAATCCAACGAAGGTATATATAGAGAGTTGGTTGAAGACAATCAACTTGGAGTTTGCACCGAAAGATAACAGAAACCCGAAGTTGACACTGCGCAAATATATGGACAAGTACGTATTCAACAACTTGCATGAAGTATTTTTCTGTGATTTCCCACATGTATTGCAAAAGTGGATAAAAATATTGAAATACAACCATCCTAAAAATCAGATCAGACAACTAGAGTGGAACCCTGAAGAGATCATGCAGTTACAATAAGTTGATAATAAGTTTACGTGTGCAGTAGATTTCTGGTTAGACAGCATTGTTGCAGGATTTATCACATAATCTGCAGTAGATACAACGAAGTCTTACAGCGCAGCTGAACAAGAGTTCTTGAAGGGACCTCAAGGTAGGTACACCAGATCGTTATATACTTCCATTAAGATATTACTATATAATAAAGGTGTAATGAAAATTGAGTTAGAAAAACTAAACTTCCATGTGTGCATGGGGGAAGGGGGGAAGCACTGACAAGAGAAGGAGAAATGGAAGGAGAAGTGGATAAAGGAAAGAAGGAGGAGGCCTTGGACCCAATTATGATGGACGAAGATTAGATCAAGTGGATCATGGAAACAACCAGAAAGACGCGTAGTAGAGTACCCTACCAATATAAGGTGAACACCAAGAAGAGATCCATAGGCGTGAGGGAAGGATTGACAAGTGATGAAGAGGAGTTAGAGGATCTCTGAGCTATGGAGCAGATTGAGGAAATCATACGTGCAACATATGAGAGGAAGACGAGAGTTCCAAGAGTGGGAATATAAGGCAACACTCCTATCCATATCAGTGTTAGTGTGGAACCCATAAACCTGTGTGCGACTAATACACCAAGAAGAGCACCACCATTTAGACAACTGAATTTTGAGAGAAAGAAGACAGTAGGAAATACATATACATAAGGAACAACAACTAGGGGAGCCAGTTCAGGAAGCATTAGTCAAGTTTCTACACCACGCAAAGGTAGTAGTTCAACATTCAGGATGGCATGACATGATCCCACCATCAAGTTACCATAATTCAAAGGTCAGGCGTCGGAGGACCCGGAGAAGTACCTGTTTATTTGTGAAAATATCTGGGAAGTGAAACAGATCACAGAATAGGAAACTAAACTCGCATAGTTAGTTATCACGCTAAGAGATCGCACACTGGATTGGTACATGAGTTTAGCTACAAACAATCTTTCAGGGACAACCAGAACGATTGGAGATATCAAGAAGTTGTTGATAAATGAATTCCGTAAGCCTAGTTTAGAGGATCAATGCATGAATGAGATGATAGAGATTAGACAGAAACCAAGAGAATCTATATGGGAAATTGACTAGATATTCAAACGATTGAAGGGAAAGATAAAGTATGTCATGATAGATATGCAACATAGGCATCTATTTGTCAACTCACTGCTACCACACTTGAAATACCCGTTGTGACAAAATAAGTTTCAGACACAGGAAGAGGCTCTACAGGAATCCCTACAACTTGAAGAGAACCAATATCAAAAGACAAATCCAGCCATAGAGAAGTTGAAGCAGGATCTGAAGAACTTAAAATTCCATCTAAACCAGAACAAAGGTAAGGACAAAAGAGAATTTTTTTGGTGTACCACATATAGGAAAGAAGGACACCATAAAAATGAATGTCCAACATTCTCGCAGTACATGGCAGTAGGAATGAAAATATCATTGCCAATAGGAGGAATATGGTGTGAGATATGTAAGAAACAAGGGCATGATCCATATCACTGTCCAATGATGCATAAGTACTATACAGTACCAAAGAGCTCATATTGAAACTTTTGCAAGTCAGTAGGCCATGATGACAAAGATTGCAGAACCATGGACCTCTTGAGGGAAAGATCAGATCTGTACAGGGTGCAGGCATAAATAATAATCGGGCAAGCCGCGCCACAGTTTAACCAAGTACCAAATCTGTATAACATGGTGCATAAGCAATATAACATTTCACAGCAACATTATAACACTGTGCAACAACACTATAACACTGTGCAACTCATATACAATACTACGCAGACACACTATAAACCCACATAGTATAACCAAGCACCTCAGTATAATGCACCACGAGGGGATCGATTTGGCTACAAAGGTGGAGGAAGAACAAGAGAATGCTTTAGAAGAGGTAGAGGACCAATGGTATGCCACAATTGTCAACAACCAGGACACTATGCAAGAGAATGTCCACTTCCACCTGCAACGTGTATGTAATGTCGTGCATCAGATCATGACACAGAAGAATGTATGACACTATTAGGGAAGATCCAGGAGAAGATAAATCAGAACAATAAGAATTTGCAATGGATTTTGGCAGAAGTGAGGGATGAAGGAAGAAACATCAACATAGTTACGCGGGGAGGAGATAAAATAGGAAACGACGTAGTAAGACAAGAGCCAACACAACACCAATGGGTGAAGAAGAATGTTAAACCAAAGAAGCAGTTTGATGCACATAATGAAAAGGAGACATTCAAGAAGGCTAGACAAGAATTCATGAAACCAGACATTGCATCAACATCAACTGCGCAATATAATAAGGCAGTACCAGCGTATGAGATGCCTCCATTGTTGGATCACACCAAAGAAGCACAACCCCTGAGACAAGTAAGTACAATTAAGGGTTCTTTGCAATCCTGTGTTAAAATACTAAATGATCCATCCTTTGTTAAATTATTACAAAATATTCTAGAAAGATGTAGCATAGAGGCAGAAGGAAAGATAGAACATAAAAAAGTTGATCATTTGCATACAAGAAGGAGAACAAACAAGGAATTTATACTGAATGCCAATATTGGATATTTCAACATGGGAGTTATTATACTGGATTTAGGATTTGAAGTAAATGTATTACCTAAGAAGACATCGCAATGTATGGGAGAACCCACATTAGGATATTCACCTTTTCAACTGAAGCTAGCAAATCAAAACAAAGTTCTACCAATTGGAAGACTAAAAGGAGTGACAATATATCTCGATGGAGTACAGACTAAATCCGACTTCGAAGTAATCGAGATACTGGATGGCACAACACCTTATCCGACATTGCTTATCTTGGATTGGACGTTTGATAACTAGGCCATAATCAACTTAAAGATGAGGAGGATGACATTTGATTCAGGAGAATATAGAGTCATTGTGCCATTGGACCCATCAGAAGGGGAAAGGTTTGTATAACCTACTTGCTTGGACCTAGAGAAAATTAACTAGTTGTACAGAAAAACCACATGAGAAGAAGATTACATGAACCCGATTGCGGATGGGGTACTCAGCTAGAGAAGAATCAACTCATGTGCATTAGACTCAGATACGAGCTTAGAAAATTAGTAGCAGAGGTTGCATAAAGTATCCACAAGAATATGCACAAGAATTGACTGCGCACTAAGATGGGTAGGTACGAAGATAAGGGAACCTCCCAACTTCCATGGGGTGAATGACTTAGAAGCATTCTTAAAATGATACGAAGATGAAGTAATAGAAAATCAGAGGCTCTTAACCCTGGAGATAGCACTCAAGGAAACACATGCAATATGGTGGGGTGCACACAAAGAAACAATTCACAACTGGTATCGATGTAAGAAGTTATTGCACATTAGGTTTGGCGCAGAACAAGGGAGCAACTAGATGCAGAAATATGATGGACAGGGGCCTCCAACAGAAAACTTGGAGAAATGCATAGCGCCATGGAAAATGACACCACCAGAGGATTGGCCTCATCATTTTGTTTACACATTAGAAGGCATCCCAACAAACTGGTATGCAGACTGGGAATTGCACAGAGGAACTACAAGGTAAACAATATTACAACAAAATTTTACAGTCACTTTCTCATTTGAGCATGAGAAACCGAACATATACACAACACTTAAACAAATCAGAGGGGTGATATTCATTAAAGAAACGGAAGTTAAACTCATGACATAAGAACAAAAAAAAAACAAAAATACAGTAAAATAACTATTGTCATGCTACCACATCCAGGAAGAAGCACCAGATGAAGATGACCCATGCGATATTCATATTGAGGAAGTTGAAGGGGAAATAGAATTAGAAGGTCCACCTCTGGAATCAAAATTAATTGCTACACCGATCAAGGTGAATAAAGTCAACATTGGGACAGTTGAGAATCCCAAAATGGCCAACATTGGAGACTAAAAGTCAACATTGGGACAGTTGAGAATCCCAAAATGGCCAACATTGGAGACTATTGGGATGAGCAAACAATGGAAATCATAATCGAGTTATTGTGTGAGTACAGTGACCTATTCCTAACAACATTCACATAAATGAAAGGAATAGAAGGAGAGATAGGTGAAATGAGGATACCACTCAGAGTTGCGGCAAGACTGATCAGATAACAACCATACAGACTAAACCCCATATATAAGCAAAAAGTCAAAGCCGAAATCAATATGATGTTGGAGGATGGAATCATAGAACCTATAGAGGAAACTAAATGGAAAATCCCAATGGTAGTTTAGGCAAAGAAACAAGGAGAAATAAGAATATATTTCGATCTGAGGAAGATGAATGATGCGTGCCTCCATGACCCATTCCCTACTCCTTTCACAGATGAGGTGTTGGAGAACGTAGGAGGACATGAATATTATTCATTCACCGACGGATTTTTAGGATACCATCAGATCAATATAGCATCGAAAGATAGATACAAGACCACTTTTTCCACGGAATGGGGATCCTACCAGTATACAGTCATGTCGTTTGTACTGAAGCATGCACCAACAATATTTTCGAGGGATAGTCTATAGTATGTTGAAAGACAATGTAGGGGTGTTGAGGATGATGTTAGAAAGATGAATGTAGTGTCAAATATCGTTAAATATCAAGAAGTGTATCTTCAGAACACCTTTTGGGATACTATTGGGACATATAGTATGCAAACACGGCTTGCTAGTAGATCCTGCCAAGATTGCAGTAATTGTTAATGTACCACCACCAAAATTAGTCCACCAATTGAGAGAGACATTGGGACACATAGGATACTACAAGAAATTTATAAAGGGGTATGCGCAGATCACTGCGCCAATGGATAAATTGCTAAGAAAAGACAACAAGTTTCAGTGGAATGAGGAATTTTAGTGTGGATTGGACACCCTAAAAGAGAAGATGGTAACTGCACCAATACTAGTATTCCCAGATTAGGAAAAGACATTCCATGTCCATGAAGATGCATCAACCATAACACTTGGAGCTATTCTGGCGCAACCAAGATATAGAGAATTGGACAATCCTATAGCATTTGCTATCAGAAAACTGTCAGAATCGGAGTAGAATTACAATACCACAGAAAGAGAAGGCTTAGATATGGTCTATGCACTTCAAAAATTCATGCATTATTTATTGGGAAAACATTTTAATATGTTCACAGACCATTCATCTCTCAAATTCCTCGTCAAAAATCCAGTGTTAGGGGGGATAATTTGTAGATGGTTATTGTTGTTCCAGGAATTTGACTTTGAAGTGATAGT
>CBVK0100657385.1:0-13549 GCA_900067695.1 Picea abies
TATATATATATATATATATATTATTTGTTTAAAATATATATTTATGTTATATTATTTTAAAATATTATTAAATTTAATAATAATAATAATAATAATAATAATAATAATAATATTAATATTAATATTAAAACATATTTACTTATACAAGGATTACGTTATTATAATGTTAAGGTAAGATATTAATTATACATAAATGGCATATTAATGATAATTAATATATAAGATTAATATTATTATAAAGTTATACATTAAGTCAAAGTCAGAAGGTTGATATTGATTAATGTAAAGTTAGGGTATAATGGAGGGTCACTTAACTAATGTTAACCATATTAATGGTGGATAAAGTGGGTTAATGATAGTAAAGGGGATTTGATGCACATTAAAGGTGTAAGCTAGAGTAATTAGCAAGTGCAAGATAATGTTGGCATAGCTAGCAAGGTGAGAGAGATAGTGGGATACTTGTACGAAGTTATCAAGCTTAGAGGATTTTAACCCTGACCCTTAACCACTTACCTTATAGTAGTAATGTCCATTTACAAACAAGTACAAAGAAACTTACGCCTAACCTCATCCTTGCAAGTTTAAGTTCGAGTAAAACTAGGAATGTCCTAACTCCTCTATAATAAACATTCGTTCAAATGCAGGCTCTATATTCAGAATGGTTAGAACTTGGGGAAATCGAGGTCGAGGAACATCATTGCAAGGACCACCAACGTCGGATCCGCCACAACCATTGCTTGAATTAGCTCTCATTTTGCGCTCCTTAGAAGTTATTAATGAGACATTAAAGGGACGCCACTCAGTGGATGTCGAGATGGAACCCCCACCATATCAAGTGGGTAACCCTAAAGCGTCAAGGGACTCAGAGGGAGAAAATCCACTGAGGGACATCACTAGAGAAATACAAAAAATCAAACTCCCTGAGTTTGTCGAGGGACGCGCAAGTGAACATGTTGAGGCATGGTTAGAAGGAATGATGAGATATTTTTCCTTGAGAAACTATGCTTCCACATCAAATTCGAAGATAACGATATTTTAGTGGAGAGACAGTGCCTTGAACTAGTGGGGTAATTTGGAGAGGCAGTTGCACCTTACTCCAGACACTGTCTCTAGGGAAATTTTCGAGGAAAGGTTTCAGAGAAAGTGTTTTTCGACTTATTATGAGGAACAACAGGTAGGAGAATTCCATTCTCTAATTTAGGGACATAGAACTATAGAAAAGTATGAAATTAGGTTCATGGAGTTAGTAAAGTATGTCTCATACATGGATACCGATCAACGACAAGCATAACGTTTTGTGTACAAGTTAAACCCCAAGATAAGGGCCATGATGTGGATGTGGAAACCGTCGTCAATGGCTGAAGCAGTTGAAAGTGCTCGTTACATGGAAAAGCATATGAGTTTAACTGGAGGAGTGAGATCAACTATTGCACAACAGCCTGGATTCGTGGGGAAGGCACATAGGACCTTCTCTCTGGGAGGAAGCTCTAGGCCACCTCCTTATGGGAATAAAGTCGCACCTAGAATAGTTGCGGAAATTATTTCAATCGCAACAAGTACAACATCCCACCCATCACCCGTAATGCAAGAAAGTCCACGACCTTCTTGAGGATCAACTAGTAGGGGTAGAAGCTCCAAGGGAAGGAACTCATTTCAGAAGCCTTCACATGGCAGTGTGTAGGTTTCACCCTGAGTTACTTGTTGGGGGTGTGGAGGACCTCATTACCAGTGTGACTTCCCAGAGTCACAATCAAGATTTGTCCACAGATAAGGGATAGCCCCGATGGGGAGAGCGAGTAGTAGCCACCATATTTATGCAATGGTTAATAACTGTCAGGAAGAACATCAATCCACTATGGTGGAGTCTTCAGGTACACTAAATCATGTCAATGTTAAAATTTTAGTTGATTATAGTGCTACAGATATTTTCATTTCACCTTGTACATTAGAAAAGTGTGGGTTGGCAGCCTACGAGCAAGATGACTTTAAACAAGTCAAGATGGCTTCGGGGGAAAACAAAGCGGTAGGACCTAGCGTCGATAATTGCCTAATGGATCTAGGAGTGTGTACTATTAGGTTAAAGGTGTATGTCACTGCTCTAGAGACGTATGACCTAATCATTGGGATGGAATGGTTAGAATCCCATCTTGTTATGGTAGATTATTTCCCGAAGAAGGTGTTTTTTGTTGATGATGAAGGAAGGTCAGTAGAGATCCATGGTGTACGAAGGAAGGTGTCTCTACACTTTATTTTGACAATGAAGGTTAAATGTTGCATGAGGCAAGGTTGTCGATTATATGTAGTGGAAGAAATCAATGAAGGGAAAGGACCCTTTATGGATCAAAATCGAGTATTGTCATAATTTAAGGATGTTTTTCTGAAAGAGTTATCAAGGTTACCTCCTAAGAGGGAGCTTGATTTTTCCATTGAGCTAAAGCCTGGTGCGAAGCAAATTTCCAAAACACTGTATAGGATGACAACACCAAAAATTTGTGAGTTAGAGATGTAGTTGAAGGAAATACTCGACTTAGGGTTGATAAGGCCTAGTGTTTCACCTTGGGGTGCATCGGTAATTTTTGTCAAGAAGAAGGAAGGTTCCTTACGAATGTGCATATAGATTACAAGGACTTCAGTTGTGCTGCAATGAAGAATAGGTACCCAATACCACAGATAGATGATCTCTTTGATCAGATGAAAGGAGAAATTGTTTTCTCCAAAATTGATCTACGATCAGGGTATCACTAGTTAAGGATTAAGTAAGGCGATATTCCTAAAAATACCTTCAAACTTGGTTAAGGAATTATGAGTTCATTGTAGTCCATTTTGGGTTGACCAATGCACCACAATTTTTATGAGCCTCATGAATGGTGTATTCTGAAAGTACCTAGACTGCTTTGTATAGGTATTCCTTGATGATATCCTCATCTATTACAAGAACAAAAGAGAACATGAGGAACACTTACGAGTGGTGTTGTCATGACTTAGGGAGAACAAGTTGTATGGAGATTTTTCAAAGTGCTCTTTCTTCCAGAAAGAGATTCATTATTTAGGTCATATCATTTCGGGTGAAGGGATTTTTGTGGAACTAGAAAAGGTGAAGGCCATTATGGATTGGCCAGTGCCGAAAAATGATCATGGGGTGAGAAGCTTCATGGGGCTAGTTGGTTATTATTGAAGGTTTGTGGAAGGGTTTTCTAAGATAGTGAAACCCATCACCACATTGAAACGCAAGGGGGTTAGGTATGAATGGCCAGAGGAATGCGATATTGCATTCAACAAGCTTAAGAGGTTACTAAACAATGTGCCAATTCTACGAGTATCGGATATGGAAAAAGACTTCATGGTCTACACAGATGCCTCGAAGAAAGGATTGGGGGATGTGCTAATGAAATACAAAGGAGTGATATCATATGTATCAAGACAATTTAAGAAACATGAGGATATTTACAATACTCATGATTTAGAGTTTCTAGTTGTGATGCTAGCTCTGAAGCTTTGGAGGCATTATCTAGTGGGGTGAAGCTTTGAGCTCAAAATAGACCATGCAAGCTTAAATCATCTCTTCACTCAAAGGGATCTCAATGCCAGGAAGAGGCGATGGAGTGAGTTCATGAGTGAGTACAATTTTGGAATTTCGTACATAAAGGGAAGGGAGAATGTGGTTGCGGATTCCTTGAGCAAGAGACCATGTGTCTTCTCCTTGGTTCCCTTAAAGATTAATCTGAGGGAGCGAGTGTTGGGGAAAATTCTTGGAGATAGTTGTTATTTAAAGGTTACTTCAACCCTGCAGAGTGAGAGGCAATTAGAACCTAGGTATGAAAGATATATCCTTGAAGCAGATGGATTGTTAAGATATCAGGGAAGGATGAACATCCTTGAGAGTGGGGATATCCGAAGCATCATACTCAAGGAATCCCATAGAGAAATTTACTGTGCACATCCGAGTGTGAATAAAATGTATGCATACATGAAGAATATTTTCTTTTGGTTAGACATGAAGCATGATGTAGTCCATTTCGTTGCCAAGTGCCTTGAGTGTCAGCAAGTGAAGGTTGATCATCATCACCCGACAGGGCTCCTAAAGCCACATGATGTTCATATGTCCAAGTGGGAAGTCATTTCTATGGATTTGTTGTGGGATTTCCACTCACATCGTTGAGGCACAATGTTATTCTTTTTATAGTCGATAAATTGACCAAGAGTTCTCATTGTATTCCAGTTAGAGACACTTACGATGTTATTGATGTGGCACATGTTTTTATAAGTGAATTCATTTGTCTGCATCAGTTACCCAAGAATATCATTTTGTTGGGTATGTGTTATATTCTTTTCATGTGTGTTTGTGGGCATGCCAGATTCAACAACTTCGTTTTTTGCTATTTTAGCAGATTTTTTATTTTTATTTTTAGCGGTTTTATAAATTAATCTCAGATTAATGGATTTGGGTTTTTGTAGCTACAGAATACCTAAAATTTTGTATGTATTTTATTGTGAATGTTGAAATTAATACAATGAAGAGTTGAAAGGTGTGACACTAAGGAAAGTTGGTTTTCTCTCGATTAAGGGTTTCCAACATAAATCTTTGTGTACTGTGTGTATGACCCATTGATTAATTTATGTTTTTCTTCAGAATATGTATGCATTTCTTTACTTCACATGTTTAAAAATCATATTTTAGATAGGGACTCTCAGTTTACATATAGGTTTTGGACAAGTTTGCAGTCAGCGTTGGGAACTCAGTTGAACTTGAGCATAGCATATCATCCCAAAATAGATGGGAAAACTGAGATAGTAAATCAGGTTATGGAAGACATGCTTAGGATGTATGTTATGGATAATCAAACCCATTGGGAGAAGTACCTACCTTTGGTAGATTTCTCCTACAATAACAGTTTTCAAAGCTCCATTGGAATGTCGCCCTATGAAGCTCTGTATGGAAGCCAATGCAGGACATCATTGAGTTGGGAAATATTAGAAGTATGGGTGACATTTTAGGCTAGAATTGATTCAAGAGATGGAGGAACAAGTGATTCATATTAGGCAACGAATAAAGGAAGCACAGGATAGACATAAAAGTTATGTTGATGCACATAGGAATGACTGAAGTTATAAAGTGGGAGATCAAGTTTTCATTCGTATTGGGCCTAATAAGAGTACCGTTCGGTTTTGGAAAGAGAAAAACGTGTCGCCTCAATTTATAGGACCGTTCAAAATCCAAGAGAGAATTGGAATCATTTCCTATCGCCTCGTACTACCATCCCACTTGCATAAAACTCATAATGTTTTTCATGTATCTGTTCTACGTCACTATGTTGCTGACGAATATCACGAACTAAATTGGAGGGAATTGTAGGTATCAAATGTGAGAACCACCATGGTTGAACCATTACGCATATTGGACCGTAAGGTCCAACAACTCAGGAATCGTCTGGTAGACCAATTTAAGGTCCAATGGGACAATTATAGTCCAGGATTTGTTACTTGGGAAGATGCAGAGCCCTTACGACAAGATCATCCCTCATTGTTTTTGACCACCTTGGGATTATGTTTCCCGAAGGTTGGGTGTATGTAATGCCACATTTAACTTAGACATCTAGAATTACTTACGGCCTAATCATATTTTATTTGCTTATTAACTGTGAAACTATTAATGATACACTTGAAATTTTAGACATATGGACCTATGCGAATGTCAATTTTTTGAATGCTTATCGTTATTTGAATTATGATGGATATTATGCAACCTATTTCTAGCTTGAAAATTTTGACATTTAAAGTTGTTAGTACGTGGATACCCAATTGAGGATATGATTAAATGCATTTACATGATAAAAATGTATAGATATGTATGAGTTTTTGTTATAAACTAATCTACAAGTTAATGGGCTATGGAATAGCCAAAGGATAATGATAATAAATAGTTGATGTTGTGAACATCAATCGAGAAACGGTATGGTATGAATCTTTGTATGTGAAATTATATTGGTTCAATTGCATTGCTATGATATGTGGACAAGTGCAGATTTTTCAGGTAGCAAGACTTCCTGAAAATGAATATACGATGACAAAATCCCAACAACATAGTTCCATTGTATTATCCATGATAGGGTGTTGACACTAGTTCTATTAGGAGGGGTGGAGGCATTCCCACCGTGTATTCTCTGAAACCTGGAGTCATGGGAGGACGATGTTATCTCATGCTCCCCTAGACATGTGATGATGATTGTCAGTTGCCTGTTGGGGAAGCTTGGTCAAGATAGTTGACACTTCTGTTTATGAGTTCTATCTAGAGTTAGGTCAATATAGTTGATGCTCCAGGATATTCCAATAGAGGAAGGATAGGGATTGAAGATGGAAGTAGTTTAGGGAGGCGGGAATATGATTAAAAGTAGTTGAGAGTGTGTGGACTTTTAATCTTATAACAAAATTGTTTGATTTCCTCTTGTATTTTTTTTAACCAAATAAATTAAATTTACTTAACTGAACTACAATTATCTAAGTGAATGTTTCTTGTGTTAAATTATTATAATTGAAGGATTATGCAAATGTTTTAAATGGTTTGCTATTCTTTATGAAATGAATAACATTGTTGACTGGATTGGATGCATACATGAATTGCTTTGGATGTGATAATTATTGTCATTAGTACATGTGCGATTCATGTATGTGTTAGCGACACATACATGTCTTGCACATGTATACTAGTATATATGAATGTTTAAATTGACGACGTATGTATATTATTGAGATGTATGAATCATGCTATTGTTACTTTTGTATTGTAAGTTAATATAACTTCGAGACAAAGTTTCTTGAAGGGTGGGTGTATGTAAGACCCAGTTAATTAAATTTAATTGTTATGATTAATTTAGTTTAAAATAATTCAATTAATTAATAAATTAATGAAATTTTATATCTTTTAAATTCAGGAATGCAACAATCAAAAGAATTATTATTTTATTGTGTTAAAAGTAGGTGAAGAAATTAATGAAAAAATATAAGGCAGCTGGGAAATTTATGGGGAGGGATACGAGAGGAGAGGATAAGGAAGAGGGGGGTTGGACTTTGGTGGGGGGTATTTTTGGGGGAGGAAAAAGGAGAAACCAGGGGAGGAGGAAGGATTCCGAATTTTGGAGAAAAGGAAGGATGCAAAATTTCTTTGTGGGTTTTTATTAGTGGACTGGTGTTGCTGGGATTTTTGGCACGGGGACTAGGAAATATGATTTCCTAGAGCTAGGGAGTCGGAGAGGCTATGTTCCTAGCTAGTTGGGAGGAAACAATTTTAGGAAGTTCAAGCTTTTGGTAGAATATTGTTTCAACAACTCAAAGGACAACATCTTCAAGAGGTATTTTACTAGTTTTATGTGTTGTTGTTAATCAAGTTATAAATGTTGAGATTATTTTGTAATCTATAAAAAAAATAAGAATTTAATTGCTGGAAATTGTTGTCAATTTAATTTATTATTAAGACTTACATATGGTATCAGGTTACAATTTTTACTTTTAGCTATGAAGCCCACAGACTGGATTTACAATAATCAACATGGTCAACCATAGTTAACTCACTGCGATGCTTATGAATGGTTGACTATGGATGACCTTTAATTTTGCACCCATATAGGACACAATTCATAAACATCACATTCAAACATGACCCTAAAGGAATGTCACAAGGTGACATTTATCCCTAATGAACATCACAATGTGACGTAACATTTTGAAGGCTAACTTATGTCAAATAGATTCATTCCTCAATGGTTGTGTCGCATTGTGACATACATCTTTGATGTTTTATGTTGAATTACATTGTTTGCAAATGGTTACATCACAATTTGATGTCCATTTAAGGTTATTTCACATTACAACATAACCATTAATCATTATAATCAACATGGTTTTCCATAGTCAACCATTACTCACCATAATCAACATGGTCAACCATAGTTAACTCATTGTGATGCTTATGAATGGTTGACTATGGATGACCTTTAATTTGGCACCCATATAGGACACAATGCATAAACATCACACTTAAACATAACCCTAAAGGAATGTCACAAGGTGACATAACCCTAATGAATGTTGCAATGTGACGTAACATTTTGAAGGATAACTTATGTCAAATAGCTTCATTCCTCAATGGTTATGTCGCATTGAGACGTACATCTTCAATGTATTATGTTGAATTGCATTGTTCCTAAATGGATATTTAGTTCATTTAAGGTTATGTCACATTGTGACATTCCATTGAGGAATGAAACAATTCGACGTAACATTTTGAAGGCTAACTTATGTCAAATAGATTCATTCCTCAATGGTTGTGTCGCATTGTGACGTACATCTTCGATGTTTTATGTTGAATTGCATCGTTTTTAAATGGTTACATCACAATTTGATGTTCATTTAAGGTTATGTCACATTACAACATAACCATTAATCATTATAATCAACATGGTTTTCCATAGTCAACCATTACTCACCATAATCAACATGGTCAACCATAGTTAACTCACTTTGATGCTTATGAATGGTTGACTATGGATGACTTTTAATTTGGCACCCATATAGGACACAATTCATAAATATCACACTTAAACATAACCCTAAAGGAATGTCACAAGGTGACATAACCCTAATGAATGTCGCAATGTGACGTAACATTTTGAAGGACAACTTATGTCAAATAGCTTCATTCCTCAATGGTTATGTCACATTGAGACGTACATCTTCAATTTCTTATGTTGAATTTCATTGTTCCTAAATGGTTATGTCACAATGTGATGTTCATTTAAGGTTATGTCACATTGCGACATTCCATTGAGGAATGCAACAATTCGACATTATTCAACCAAGTTAAATGAAAGACTGAAATATTACCATAGTAAACCAAGGTTAAACATAATCAACATGGTCAACCATAATCAACCATTAATCACTATAATCAACATGGTTTTCCATAGTTAACCGTTACTCACCATAATCAACACGGTCAACAATAGTCAAATTAGTGTGATGCTTAGTATTCCAATATGAGGAACACAATTCATAAACATGACACTCAACATAATCCTAAAGGAATGTCACAAGGTGACATAACCCTAAATGAATGTCACAATGTGACGTAACATTTTCAAGGCTAACTTATGTCAAATAGTTGCATTCCTCAATTGTTGTGTCACATTGTGACTTACATATTCAATGTATTATGTTGAATTGCATCATTCCTAAATGGTTAAAAAAAATTGTGATGTTCATTTAGGGTTATGTTTGAGTGCCATGCTTATGAATTATGTTCTTCATATTGGAATATGGTGCCAAATCAAACAATGCAATTTCACATAAGGAAATGAATATGTATGTCGAAATGCAACACAACCATTGAGGAATGTATAAATTTGACATTGTTTAGCCAAGATGAACATCGCAATGGAAAATTACAATAGTAAACCATGCTTAAACCCAATCAGCATGGCCAAGCATAGTCAACCATTAATCATTATAATCAACATTGTTTTCCATAGTCAACCATTACTCACCATAATCAACATGGTCAACTATAGTTAATTCAATGTGATTCTTATGAATGGTTGACTATGGATGACCTTTAATTTGACACCCATATAGGACACAATTCATAAACATCACACTCAAACATAACCCTAAAGGAATGTCAGAAGGTGACATAACCCTAATGAATGTCACAATGTGATGTAACATTTTGAAGGCCAACTTATGTCAAATAGCTTCATTCTGCAATGGTTGTGTCACATTGTGACATACATCTTCAATGTATTATGTTGAATTACATTGTTCCTAAATGGTTACTTCACAATGTGATGTTCATTTAAGGTATTGTCATATTGTGACATTCCATTGAGGAATGTATCAATTCTACATTTTTTGACCAAGATGAAGGACACAATGCGATATTACCATAGTAAACCAAGTTTAAACATAATCAACATGGCAAAAAATAGTCAACCATTAATTACTATAATCGACATAGTTTTCCATAGTTAACCATTACTCACCATAATAAGCATGGTCAACAATAGTTAACTTAGTGTGATTCTTATGAATAGTTGAATTTTGATAACCTTTAAATTGGCACCCATATTCCAACATAAGGAACACAATTCATAAACATGACACTCAAACATAACCCTAAAGGAATGTCACAAGGTGACATAACCGTAAATGAACGTCGCAATGTGACATAACATTTTCAAGGGTAACTTAGGTCAAATACCTACATTACTCGATGGTTTTGTCGCATTATGACTTACCTCTTCAATGTATTATATTGAATTGCATTGTTCCTAAATGGTTACGTCACATAATGATGTTCATTTAGGGTTATGTCAGCTTGTGACATTCCTTTAGTGTTATGTTTTAGTGAGATGTTTATGAATTGCATCCCTCCTATTGGAATATGGGTGTCATCTTAAAGGTGATTCATAGTCAATCATGCTCATAAACTCAATCATGTTCAACATAGTTAACATGATCATCAACTCAATCATGCTTAACCATAGTTAACGTGTTCATACTCATGCTAATAAGGGTTCCAACTTATGCTAATAAGGGTTCCATTAGTTTATAACATTCATTAATATTTAATATTAATTTTTCTGCTATTCCTAGTTTTCCTAATGTTGTCCCCTCTCCGGATGAATAGGGTGATTATTTGCACATATTTGGAAAATGTGAAGAGGATCACCCTACTCAACACCTCAGTGAGTTTCATGAACTCATGCATCAGTGGGAGATACATCATGAGGATGTATTACTGAAGATGTTCATGTTCTCGTTAGCAGGGGATGCGCGTAAATGGTATCATTCTTTACCCCCTGCTATCATTTCTTCACTCAATGGATTCAATGCAACTTTCACTGCCTATTGTCAGAATTTGTATCCCTCTGAGTCAATTTGTCATAATTGTTGTGGGGGATACCACAACTATATGCAAGATGAAACTGTTTTAGACGTAGGCTGTGAAGATGGTCTTGATGACCTGGATGAGAAATCAATACTTTCTCCTCCCCATTTGTCTGCATCAGAGGTGGGTTATGAAAGCGATGAATATCCTAGGGGGGAAGAGGATTCCCTGAGCGAGTTGATGGACCAGGTGAAATATCTCTCTGCCCAATTAGAAGGGTTGAAATATGAAGACTATGCAGAGGATTTTCTAGCCTGGGAGGAAGAAGATGACCTGAGTGAACTAGTGGATCAGGCGATATTCCCCACTCCCCAATGTGCAAAATTGGAATCTGAAGGTAGAAAAAAACATTTTCCAGTCTTCGAGGCAAATGATCAAAGCAGCTCGTTTGAAGAGATTATTGAAGATTTTTTGGATGCGTTAGCATCTGCCCCCAATGAGCCTGTTGTCTCAGATTTAAACGAATAAGCCATTGTGGAAGATGATTGTTCTGTCTTCCTTCATGGGATTTCCCGTGATGTATTTACATTTGGGATTGAAGAGAAGGATCGGGAGACCGTTCCCTTTTCACAAGATGGGAGAGTGCACAAAGAGGAGAAGGAACCAGAGGAGCAGCGGAGCACGCATTTCTTTTTCTATCCAGAGCCAGTCAGCGAGCAGCCACCACCCGAGATCAGTGAGCCTATGACAGTTGTCCACTCACCTATGCTTGTCAAATATATTCAGCCACACGAGAACAACTGTATAGCAAAGGAGGCTGCATGTCACCAATTTTCCGAAATTTTCCACTCATTCTATGATCCTGTCAGCAAGTACATGGAGTGGCATTTCTCCTATGCCTTGGAGCCACCCTATTTCATCTCAACTCCAGCCTGTAAGGAGGAGTTGAAGAGTGTAACCATTCTGCTGTCACAGTTACACCATCTGCTGATGATCATTGACAGAAGGAAGGAGCTTCTATCCAAGAAGCTTCTTGAATGGCTATGGTGGAAATCTGCTCATAAAGGCAATCATGTTCAACATAGTTAACATGATCATCGACTCAATCATGCTCAACCATAGTTAACGTGTTCATGCTCATGTTATTAAGGGTTCCATTAGTCTATAACATTCATTAATATTTATGCCATATTGTGACATTCATTTTCAAGTCTAACTTATGTTGAATTTCTACATTCTTCAATGGTTGTGTTGCATTTCAACCTACATCTACATTATATCATGTTGAATTGCATCATTCATAAATGGTAATGTCACATTGTGACGTTCATTTAGGGTTATGTCACCTTCTGACATTCGTTTCGGGTTATGTTTAGGTGCGATGTTTATAAATGGTTCTATGGATGACCTTTAATCTGGCACCCATGTTCGAATATGGAAGACATAATTCATAAATGTCACACTGAAACATAACCTAAAGAAACATCATAAAGTGACATAAACCTAAATGAAAATCGCAATGTGATGTAATCATTTAGAAATTATGCAATTTGATAAACTCAACAATGTGACGTAACTATTAATAATATTATTAAACCATTAATAATATAATTATTTATTCATATAATTATACATTCATATAAATATATGGTTTAATTATTTAAAAATGTTTCATATAAAAAAATTATAAATGTTGTAAGTATACTACAATATTTATTAATTATTAATTATTAATTAATTTCTATACAAACTTTGTTAATATAACTTAAAACATAATTTATATCAATATATATATATATATATATTGGAACCATTTTATATATTTCTCTGCGGTTTTGAAATTAATATTTCTCCGCGGTTTGGAATAGGCATACTACTTCTCTGTGGTTTTGAAATTAATATTTCTCCGTGGTTTGGAACGGGCATATTAGTTTTTTTTTATTTTTGGAGATATTTTATTTCTAAGATTATATATCTAGGGTTTTGAACAGGAATAATACTTCTCTGTTTATTTATTTATTATTATTTTTAGGAGATATTTTATTTCTAAGATTATATATCTAGGGTTTTGAATGGGAATAATCTCTGTAGTTTTTACTTTTTTTACCCAGAATAATCTCGGACTTCTCAGCCGTTTTCAGAAATTATTTTTGGCTTCTTCAAAGGGTTGAGCATTTGGACATCTGAAATGAGGTGAGTCACTTTCTACTTTGATCCAATTTTAATTTTATGTAAAGATATTTAAATATATTTTATTTACTTTTTTATTTTAAGTTTTAGAAGTAAAATTTGATTTGAGAGACAAAGTCAATCCATAATAATAGTTGTTACATCTTTTTTCTCTTCTTTTCAATATGAGCACTCCACCACCTATTCCAAAAACTTAGCCTAACAAGGGGAGCCCCCCCAAAATCACCCTAGAGATCTTTTACGATTATATGGAATCAGTAGAAAAAAAAAAAGAGAAGAGAGAGATGCCAAAATCCAAATAGAGTTAGAAACATTAGAAAAAAGGAGTGAAGAAAGAGACGTAAAACTCCAAATAGAGCTAGAGGCAATGATTGATAAAAAAAATTAAAGATACCATTCAAACTCAAATAGAGGATAGATTCTTAGAGTTCAAGAGTGAATTGCAGAGAATGAATGATAAAATTCAAGAAATGGAAAAAC
>CBVK0100657388.1:0-14503 GCA_900067695.1 Picea abies
GGGGGGGGGGGGGGAATTGAAAGAAGTAGGTCAAGTCTTTGTCTCCCTTGAACATGGCACCTATCTACATTATGTCGTATAGTTGGAGTCCGTTCACCTTAGATTCATATCATACTTTTTGGTTTCATTCGAAGAGTTACCAATTCCATGTTTCGTCACACTTTTTTGTTTCAGTCGAGAGTATCATGATTGTCATCACTTTGGGTCCTGGTTCATGTATCTCTGAGTCAACATCACCAAGTCACTTGTCATGCCACCCACAATGCTCAAGGGAAGTGTCAACTTTGCTCAACATTTTGGTCAACCTCTATAGTATCACATGCTCCTGTCCTCATGTCAGTCCATAATGCTCCATTCCACATCATTTCCAGTACTTGTTTTGTGTCGATGATGGGGGATACATCATGGCCCTCCTTCGAAGAGTCTTTTCCTTCTGAACCCAACACATTATCCGAGAATTAGACTTAGAAACCAGTTTAGTACTTTGGAGCATGCATGCCTCAATAATAGGTTTATTCTCTTTCAACAATGGACTTCCATCATTGGCCCTTTATCGGAAGATTTCGTTGAATGTTCGACTTCAGATCATTGTTCACATTTAATGGATTGTACCAAGATAACTTGGGGATCATTGACATCAATTATGATTTCCCTCGCACTTATTAATGATATACATCAATGGCCAGTAATCAAGTGGTTTCTACCATGTTCGACAACAGGGAATCTATTCATATGGTTAGATTCGTACCAATTCGGGAACACGATGAAGACCCTGGGTATCTGTCAGGAACCTGCCACTAATATATATGTCTTACCCAGGTTGTGATAGGAGTATTTATTGATATATGTTGTTACATAGATCCACTTTATATTGGTCTATGGCTATATTCATATCATGTCATAGCTCCACTATATATCATTCTCATGGCTATGAATTGTTTAAGTCATGGAGATATGGATACACGTTGTATGTTTGGTGGCCATATCCTTAGTCAGTACTATCTTGGATCCACAATGCATTGGTCGATGGCCATGCTTTGAGTCATTTTTATGAGCACGGGTATTCCCTCCTCGAGAATACATATATATCATTCATTGATTGGTTGCAAATTTCGACAGGCTATTCTTCTCCAATTCCTTGCCACACATCATCATTTGTAAAGTGTTTCAGCCATTCACTTCTCTCTCGACCTTTCACTTTAGGGGGAAATATGTTACACACAAAATTTACACATTATTATACCTAGTGTCGTACAAAGTGTCGCACTTTTGTCACTATTATGGTAAGTGTCATAATACCAAAACAACACTTTATTAAGTGTCACACTTATGTACATTGCATTGTTAAGTTTTGTAATATCAAAATGACACTTTCCTAAGTGTCACATTCATTTTTAACCAACTTAGACACCATGGAACAACATTTTGTCACTTCCCTAGTCAAGAGAAAGAAGAGAAAATCATTTTTTGAAGGTCGATCATATTATTTTTACCCTAAGTTGACTTTGTTGGAAGGGTGATGATCCCCTACCCATATTTAGGGGGAGTCAGTCCCTCGGTGACACTCCCTAGAGCACTATCAAGGGGTGTTAGTGACGCCCTGTCTCAAGATTTGGGGTAGCGTCAGTCAATTGGTCCTAATTCCACCTTTATATAAGGGACATCTCTGAGGATATTTGGGTGGTTATGGATGAGTGATGACTCATATCCTCGAGTCACTCAACTTCCATTCCATTATAGGGTTCCAAATCCTAACTTAGGAAGAAAATATCACAACCTTCCCTTCATTTTCTAATGGTAGTTGAGCTTGCCAAAGCCTATATAAGCAAGGCCATCCATGGGGGAAAGGGATATGAATTTGATAAGGTGTGAAACTTTTGATATTGAGAGAAAATATGAAATACACGTGTGTGCATTCAAGGGCTGGAGTAAAGCAGTCTTGGAATACTGGCGCCATCATCTTTATGTAAGTTTTCACTTATGATGAATAAAATTAGCATGTTCCTTTCAATTGTTGTTTGTGCATGTGTCTAATGATTACATGAAATCAAGATTATATAGATTAGTCTTTTCCTAAAGAGATTTGGTAGAAGAAGAGTTTTTTTTCTCTTATTCTTGCAGGTTCCTTTGATCATCGAGAAGCTTGGAGCGACGAGGAAAAATGCCAGACTTAAGGTTAGTATAATTATCTCCTTCTATATATAGGATTAAAAGATTAATCTAAAAGGAAGTCAGTCACCACTTGTTTCAAATCTGTATTAGATTATGATTTTAGTCTAAGGAGAATTCAACCTGTCTGCAAGATGAATTTCTCACAACACATGTGTCGATTCCATGACCACGTGTGCATCGACTAGATCAAAAATCACATTTCAGGATTTTTTAAAAGCACTTATAGTTAGCAAGGGAGGATAGAGTAGTATTTATCAGAAAAGTGGCAGCAGTGTGATGAATAATATTCAACGATCATCATCAAGGAGATGTACTACACAAAAAACACGCAGGGATGGAAAACACCATGAGACTGCCTGAGTTCTAAGGCGTTAGGTTGGAGGACCCAGAGAAACATATGTTCATATGTGAAACAATTTTGGCTGCGAAGAATGTTGTTGGCACAAGGGCAGACCCAAGGTTCAACGCTCAACAACGCACCAACAAAATCGTAAATAATGACCCTTTCAGCAACACCTGCAGAGAAGATGAAGTCTCACCCGAGGTAGAGGCAGGGGGCGTTGCAGGACTCAGGTGTCTACAACCAAGATGGGACACATATCTGTGATTACAACACTTAACAAAGCACTTAGCCAACAATATGCATTATATTATGATTCTCAGTCACATCACAGATTAACCCTTATTCCAGATCAACGCAGTAACATTCAAGATCAAGCCCTTAAAAACTCTTAGCACATAGAATTAGCTTAGATCTCACATTCAAATACCATCAACACTAAGAAACAACATTGGATGCATTCATCATACATTATAATAACAACACTAAGCAGATAAACACATAAACAACATCAATCACATCGCACAAAGCATATCAAGACACAAGATATATGTGGTTCACCCAAGTGTGGGGCTACGTCCACCAAATTCTTCTTCTTCTTCTTTATTAGTCTTCAAGCTTCTTACATTCTTCTTATCCTATGCACAAAGCCATAGAGCCAACTCCGCAGAGGACAGGAGATCTGCGAGCTATGCACCAGATCCTCCTTCCCTAAACTAGGTCAAGACACATAGCCAACTCCCTAGTAGAAAAAAGCCTTACATACAATGTCTGTGCACAAAGTAACTTACAAAAATCTTTCACTAATCCAAACATAATCTTGCACATAGCCAACTCTGAGTAGTGCACTAAGCCAATCAATAACTAGTAACTCTTACATCACTTAGCTACTTATTTATACAATTACAAAATGGCCTAATCATGGGTAAACTCATGGGCCGACATCCCTTAACCCATTACATAAACCCTAGAAAACCCCTTGTTGGAACCACAAAACAAGTGATATCCCACGATCTCCACTTCACCTGGGCACTCCATCTTCGTCCAGCTTGTTGAAGTCCCAAAAGTGGTCAAACATGGCCAATGTTTCCTCAAAACTTGGTCAAGGGCCAATAGGCCCCCAACACCCACCTGTGACTCATCCCGAGTCACTCAGATCTAGGCAACGCTGCTTCAAAGGCCTCAAGATTATCTCGAGCTTCCTCGACTTTTTTCTTCACCAGAGCTTCCTGCTCGGAGAAATCCTGAATCACTTGCTCGGTAACAAGCCCTTCTAGGCGTTGTTCCACTGTCGCAACCAGTTGGTCTAGCTGCGAGACTTGTCCTTCAACCTCTTCAAAAATCATGCAGGCTTCATCCTGCACCGACTGTAGTCTCCATGTCACTTCCATGAATCTGCGCTCGATAACAGTAATTTGTTGTTGGACTGTGCGTTGTTCTTGTGATATTTTCATATTCTCGACTACAGTAAGTAGCTTCATTTGTGCTTGCATGGTGGATGCCTACTGCTTCACCTCCTAGAGCTGTGCTTTCAATTTCCTCAGCTCCAGATCTTCTGCAAGGTGCTCATAGGTCTGCGCACTTATGTCACTCAGTTTCTTACACTCTGAGGTGAGTGCCCTGATTCTTTCTACTACGCTCCTGGCGATTTCTTCCCTCTGATCGTGCACTTCTTGAGGAGGTGTTTGGCACTGCTTGAAGTTCTAACTCTGTTACTCTTTCTTGAAGCTGTTGAATGGCCTCAGCAAGCTTCCCCACTTGAATTTCGGCTGAATCTTGTTCCTCATGTGCCAAGCCTGGCACAGAGCGAAGTTATTTAGTCACTACCTCTTTAACCACAGTCTTCTCTGTGAGCAACTGGTCTTTTTCATTTTTCATCGTTTCTTTGTCCTCCTCGTACATCGCTTGAATTTCATCTTTCTCCTTCTGTGTAGCTCGAAGTTGCTTTAATAACTCCTTCCTTTATTGCTTCAAGGGTTCTGCAACCTACTCCTTCTCTTCGTGGACTCGACGAAGTCGAGCCTCTCATGCATCTGCTATCCTTCGTAATTGGGTGGGCTCATCCCCCAATTATGTGTTTTCCGACGAAGAGGGCGCAGTAGGTACTGCAGGACTCGAATGGATGGCTTGTTGTAGGTCTTTCAGTTCTTTCTCGATTCGTTCATACAACCTCTCCTACTTTTCTCCATGCCTTTGCAAGATATCCTCTGAAGCATCTTCCATGGTCGCAATGATGAGATCGACATCATCCACTGTGAGCACATTCTTCGACTGAGGCTTATTGGCTCGGGTCTTATTTCTTGCTGAGGGTTTCTATGAAGAAACCTTCCTTTTCTTTGATGTTTCGACCTTAGTAAGGGGATCCTTCGATGGTGTAACTTCGCCTTTTTCTTGTTTGTCTCATTCTTCTCCTCCTTCCTCTTGGTTCACTTTGTGTTCTCCTCCTCCTGCGAGCGATTCAGGCCCACTTTCCCTTGATGCGTTGTCCTCCTCATCACTTTTAATGTTCTACACGTCCTCCTTTTTCTTCTTTTTCTTTTGTCCATCATGTTCGACTCGGGTGACCAATGGAATTCCTATGATGTCGAGGTCAGAGAGTGCTACAGCGTCAACTGGTAGAAGGAATTTTGCTGGCCATTCTTTGGTGATCTCCTCCATATTTTCATTGGTCAATTTGTAATAGGACTGCAACTCCTCCTTTCTTTCATCCCTGCGTGCAATGATATACATAAAGTGTTGATCTATGTAGAACTTTGCTAGCGGCCTGTACTGGTGCAGTGTGTTCGGGGTGATTCGTCAAAATGCCTCAATGGCATGCTTTAGCTACTGGTAGTAAGCATGGAATACAACATTCGACTGCCACTGCTTCAACATGTCATTTGTATAACACAAGGTGGATAACCTTGTGGCCAATGGCTCGGATGGCTCAACTTTGGCAAATGTCGCTCCTTTCGGCATCTTCCAAGTGACAAAGGTGATCAATACCAATAGCCACCTAAAATGAAACTCATATCCCTGGTCTTGTGCTTCGCGGTAGTCCTTCTCCAACTCATTGACGAGGTAACTTTCCCAGTTCATTTTCATTCCTTCTATGCAGTTCCCTGTGAGGTCTACTAAAAATCCAGTGACTTGTGTCGAACGATTCTTTCTGACAAGCTTACCAGCTATAAGTTGACAAGATAGGCGCACTATTCCATCCTGGATGGAGGCTACCTTGTAGCCTCTCTTTCCTTTCTCTACGTCACCATAATCTTCCTTTATGCGTTGTGCCAGGGAGCGATCGAAAGTCTTCCCTGGGTAGAACTGCTAAGGGTCTAACCCTGCGTGCTTAGTCCTATGATGAGGTGGATCAGTGTTGGATCCATAGTGATGCGCTTGTCAAGCCACAAATAGCCTCCATGGTAGCACGATAGGAGGAGTTTAACGCAAGCGTTAACCTCCTGGTGTCGGCCAAAGTGAGGGATCTTCATCACGTTCAGGATCGTTGATTGCGCGAACTCCTTTATCCATGTCTAGGAGACTATGTGCGACTTCTTCTAAGTCATCTTCATCAGATACTTATGCGGCGTGAGCATCGCATAGTTATTTCGGTCTCCAACGTTGAAGTCATTGTTCTTCAAGGATGGAATGTGTCCTAACTGGGTTAAAACTACGCATATCTCCTTTGGGATGTACACAGTTATCAGCGTGTATTCAAAGTCACATGGGATACTATTGCAGTTCACTGTGCCAACCAAAGGCGGTATGTAATCTAGCAAGACCAACGGGATCTGCTTTGCAATAGCCATATCGTCGCAGTGTTTGCTTCGCTTCTCAGTCACGGTTCGGCTATAACGGTGTGAAATCGAAGGGGATGCTTGCAATCCCCTAGTCGATGACACCTATAATCCATCGACATGAATCTCTCATCCATGAGATCCATGAGAATATCCTCCATTGATGTTTCTAATGTGCTATGTTTGCCTGAAATTTACACTTGTAATCAAATAGATCGAGTAGGTGACAGACAAGAGAGGTAATCACACGGATGGTGAGGTCTAGAAATCACATCACGATATACACTCAATTCTCTGTTATCTCGGATATCAGGGGTTGCAAAAAGTGGTCTTGGCGCAGTGTCCAACAGGTTAAATAAGAAAGTGTCGTAACGGATTCCTCCAACGGGTAGGAATGCATCCAACTATGCGCATTGTTCCTTTATGGCGCAGTCTCAACGGTCCAATGGTGGTATTTCCATCAATAATTGTGTTTCTAGCCGTTCTGGAGCGTCATTCTAATGGTCGGGGTGCCTCCAACGGTCATATAGCTTTGCCGTGGCGAAGTTTCGTTTTGCGTGGTTCTGCTATTCTGGCGAGGTTCAAGTTCTGTAGATCTGCCTCTTGCGAAGTCTTCTCAGGAACCTCCTATAGTTTTTCTAACTTGGCTCTCTTCTTACTGAGCTTCCTTGCCTTCTTTCCTATGATTTTAGTTTCTGGATTCTTCTTTCCATTATTTTTCTTACTTTCTCTTAGCATAGTAACTTCGCAATGCCGATGTTCTTCCAAAGGGTTCAAAGGTAATACCTCTTCTCTTATTAACTCTAGGTTAGGTATTCTTCTTTCTTGCATGGATAGATCCTTCAAATCGTTTTGTGTTCTTTCAATCTTAATAGCTAATTCTCTTGCCATCTGTTGCTTCGACTTATCCTCTTGTTCTTCTATTAGTTGCTCTATTTTTTTGGTTATGAGATCCCTTAGTTCTTTATTTTTTTGTTCTGTAGCTTCCTCCTCTGCTTTCCTTCTAATCTGTCCCTTCTCAATCCAAGTCTTTCCTAACAAAAGTGGAAAGGGGGCATTGTTCTCAACAAATTTAATGACTCTAAATTCTTCTTCAGTCAATTTTTCATGAGCAATCATAGGTATATTAGTAACTTTTCCACATAGGGTTATCATCTTTCCTTTAAACAAGCCTATCCTTCCTAATGAAGGTATCATAGCAGGCTTTCCCAAAATTTCTTGAGTGCTTTCTGGCATAATATTCACATGTGTTTCTTCATCTAATATACGGTCTATGTCGAAGTCTTCTATTCTTGTAACTATGCATTTTTTTTCTCTTAGGATCTCTGGTAAACTGATGTCTCTGTGATCATCCATTACTTCTTTTAACTATATTAACATAGTCTCTGACTCTTTTTCTGTATGATTCTCTAAGATATCCTTTTCTTGACTCATATTCATCTTTTCAACTTTAGCAATCATCCTTGGACAATCCTCAACCTCATGACCAATAGCTTTACAACAAATACAAATAGGACCTATACCAGGGCATTCTTTAGCAAGATGTCCTGAGCTTCTGTAATTGTAACATAGTGTCAATCCTCTCTTTATTTTAAACGAGTTCTAGCCTCTCCTATACTGCACACTGGGATCATAGTGTTGGACCAACAATCTGCAAAAATTCTTTCTAGGTTCCTACATCCACTTATTAGTCCAAAAATTCTTTCTATGCATAGGAATAACATATCTTTCTCTATTTCTATCAAATTTATTCAGATCAACTCTTTCTTCTAATTGTTCCCTAGTTTTCAGAATAGTACAAAATCTATCAAACATACTTAGATTCATACTTTTGAAGAAACAATTTCCACTTATCTTACCTTTACCAGAGCACAAAGCTTTAACATCTTACCTCTTTTCTTCGGATCCATTTTCTTTCTTAGCACAGAGCTTCGCAAGTCAAGTAGAAGATTGCGCACTACAACAACAGATCTACGCACATAGCTTTCTCTTTTTTTTAGTTCCCAACAATCACAGTTTCAAGTCCCGACAACGAAACCATTTGTTGGAATAGGGGCAGACCCAGGGTTCAATGCTTCAACAACGCACCAACAAAACCCTAACTACCGACCCTTTCGGCAACACCTATGGAGCAGATGAAGTCTCACCCAAGGTAGAGGCAGGGGGGTTGCAGGACTCAGGTGTCTACAACCAATATGGGAAACAGATCTGTGATTACAACACTTAACAAAGCACTTAGCCAACAATATGCATTATATTATGATTCTCAATCACATCACAAATTAACCCTTATTCGAGATCAACGCAGTAACAATCAAGATCAAGCCCATAAAACCTCTTAGCACATAGCATTAGCTTAGATCTCACATTCAAATACCATCAAGCACTAAGAAACAACATTGGATGCATTCATCATACATTATAATAATAACACTAAGCAAATAAACACATAAACAACATCAATCACATCGCACAAAGCATATCAAGACACAAGATATACGTGGTTCACCCCAGTGTGGGGCTACATCCACCAACTTCTTCTTCTTCTTCTTTATTAGTCTTCAAGCTTCTTACATTCTTCTGCTCCTGTGCATAAAGCCACAGAGCCAACTCCGTAGAGGACAGGAGATCTGCAAGCTGTGCACCAGATCCTCCTTCCCTAAACTAGGTCAAGGCACAGAGCCAACTCCCCAGTAGCACAGAGCCTTACATACAATGTCTGTGCACAAAGCAACTTACAAAACGCTTGGACTAAGTCAAACATACTCTTGCACATAGCCAACTTTGAGTAGAGCACTAAGCCAATCAATAACTAGTAACTCTTACATCGCTTAGCTAATTATTTATACAATTAAAAAATGGCCTAATCATGGGTAAAGAAATGGGCTGACATTGCTTAACCCATTACATAAACCCTAGAAAACCCCTTGCTAGGTCCAAAAAACAAGTGATATCCCTTGATCTCCGCTTCTCCTGGGCACTCCATCTTCGTTCATCTTGTCAAAGTCCCAAAAGTGGTCAAACACGACCAATGTTTCCTCAAAACTTGGTCAAGGGCTAACAAATGTCCAGGATTAGGTCGTAAATATTGTATAGTTGGAAACAACATTTAGAGGCTGA
This sequence comes from Picea abies, assembly GCA_900067695.1. NCBI lineage: Eukaryota > Viridiplantae > Streptophyta > Pinopsida > Pinales > Pinaceae > Picea > Picea abies. The sequence goes on from CBVK0100657388.1 coordinate 9,409, forward strand.
TCACTAGTCTAGTACATGAAACTGCAAAGTACCACACCTATAGGACAAGCAAGGACGTTAAGAGAGATTAGACAAGCATTGTTGAAAGAATTCAAGAAGACAAAATTTGAGTCGCAGTACATCACATAATTGAAGGAAATCAAACAGGTGCAGAATGAGTTAGTTTGGGACTATAATCAAAGTTTTAAGGATTTGATGGGTAGATTGACATTCCATATCCGTGATCAATATCATCAAGAATGGTTTATTACAGGATTACTGCCACAAATTTATAGTTCATTGATTCAACAAAAGGTTGTGTCGCATCCTGAAGCTTTGGAAATTGCAATGAAGTTGGAAGAATCTCTATAGGAGACAGTGGAGGTATGGTGCAAGTATAGACGCAACTAGCTTCCTTGACAATTCAATTGACAGAGCTTACAAAAGGGAAGGAGAAGCAGAAACATGTCTAGTGTACTAAGTGTAGGATTGAAGGCCACCATAAGGATGAATGCCCAACATTTGCGTAGTATTTGGAAACTAGAGCACCAAGTCCATTACCAGGAGGGGGATATTCTGAAATATGTAAGAAATGGGGACAACATTCTACTAAGTGTCCATTACTGCAGAAATATCATAGTAAGCCAAAGAACTTAGTTTGCAACTTTTGCAAGTCATTTGGGAACCCATAGAAGGATTGACACACATTCGATTTGATGAGAGAGGGAACTTTAGATATGTATAGGATTCAAGAGGAGAATGATGTGGCATAAGGAGGTGGTCCACAATACAATAATCAGATAAGTTTTAATCCTTGAAACAAAGGAAATTTTGGCAAAGTTCTAGGAAGAGGAAATTTTTTTAGAGGAGGTAGAGGGTTGATAATATGTTATGATTGTAATCAACCAAGACACTTAGATCGTGATTTATCAAATCCATGTACAACCTGCACATATTCTAGAGAACACGATCATGTAAAAAAGGACTATCCTCAACTACTCATAAAATGGAAAGCAAGAGGGAATCAAGGCCAGAATACAAATCATAATGTACAGAAGATATCGATCAAAAAATGCAATGAAGGACCTATAATAACAGCTATTACATGCAGAGGAACTAGAAGAGGTTTCGATGTGACGAATGGAGGTAAGCAGGTTGAGAAATGGGTACGTAAATAGGTAGGACCTATGCCAACATTAAAGCCTCAACAAGAAAAGGAGACGTTTTAGAGGGAAAGAAAAGAGATACTCAGACTAGATTGGGTTGCATCAACAACATATGTGCCTCTTATCTATGATCATACTATTCCAGAGAAGCCATCGAGGAAGTTAAGTACTTTAAGAGAGTTCTTGAGAAGTTGTGTAGAGTTGATGAAATATGAAACTGAGTTGAATGCATTATGTGAAATTATTGATCATTGCATGCAAGAAAGAGAAATTCCTATCGTAGAGAGGGTAGTGAATCAGGTACTACACAGAAAGAGGACCAATGAAGAATTCATATTAAGTGTGCAGATTAGGGAATATGATGTGGATAAAGTTATTTTAGACTTGGGTTATGATGTCAATGTATTACCAAAGTAGACCTAGGAAATGATGGGAAAACCCAGTTTGATTTGGTCTCATGTTCAATTAAGGTTGGTGAACCAACACAAGATAGTACCCATTGGTTGATTAACATTAGTACATGTGATTATAGATGGAGTGCACAGTGTTACATATTTTGAATTCATTGATATCATGGATGATAGTAAACCATATCCATCACTGATGAGAATTGAATGGGCCTTTGATAATAAGGAAATCACTAATCTAAAAAGGATGGAGATTATATTTGAGGTAGGAGATTTAAAGGTTACCGCACCATTGGATCCAACGGAAGGGAAGAGGTACATAGAGCCAGCAAGAGGGAACATAATTGAATATTTGTATAACATGACTGCATGGATGGATGACTATGTTAACACAACTACAAATGGTGTGCTAATTTGGAGACGCATTAGCTCGTGTGCGTTGGATTTAGAGGAAGGTCTGGAACATTGGCAACAAAGGATCCATGAAGTATCAAATAGACAATGTGCACATATAAATCGATCATTGCGAGATTGAAACAAAGTTATGTGATCCACCCAAGTATGACACATTGATTGATATCAGTTTGTTTGTAAATTCATTTGAGTTGCAGGTACCTGAATAGCAAATATTGTTGGCACTGGATGTTTCCCTAAAAGCTACTCTAGCTAGATGGTGGGTTGCACACAAAGAGAGAATGGAAGACTGGTCGCAGTGTAGAAGACTAATGCAAGTGCGTTTTGGTACTAAGTTGGAGAATATTGCATAGAAGTATATAGGGATAAGAGACCCATCATATCATATTGCGCAGAGTAGAAATAGATGGAGTTTGACATCGAAGGAGGAATGGACACACATGTTTATACATACATTGGATACAATTCCTAATAATTGGTACTTGGAACTGGAAATGCATAGAGAAAAAACAAACTGGCATGAGCTAACTTAGGGGTTCAAGGAAACTTTTACTTTTGAACATGAATATTCATTAGCTTTACAGGTCATTCGAACCAAGATCTTCTTAGAATAAGGGTCGATGGAGGCGGTACCTATGTGTAGTGTGCATAAAGATTTTATAACTGTCCATGAATTACTGTAGTGTTACAATGTTTCTAAAGAATAACATGATGAGGAAGATCCAAGGAATGTGAAAGTACCTGAGACTAAGGAGGAACAAGCAGTAGAAGGGCTAGAGCTTGAGTTTGTTGCATGCACATAGCCAATAAATATGTGGAAGGTAAACATTGGGATGACAGAGAATCCAAAGTTTGTGTAGATATGAGGGTTACATTGGAATGATGAAACAGTGGAGAAGATTGCAGATCTATTGCATGAGTATCAGGATCTATTCCCAACTACATTCTAAGAAATGAAGGGGATAGCTAGTGATTTAGGAGAGATGAAGATCCCCTTGAAACAAAATTCTAAGACAGTGTGACAGAGACCCTACAGGTTAAATCCAAAGTATAAAGAGAAGGTAAAGGAAGAGATAGACATGATGTTAGCAACAAGGATCATTGAACCAGTGGTGGAATCCGAATGGATAAGTCCAATGGTGGTACAGGATAAGAAAACAAAAGGAATCGGGATTTGGGTATATATAAGGAAGCTAAATGATGCATGTCTACACGATCCATTTCCAACACCATTCACAGATGAGGTACGAGAATGTAGGAGGGAAGGAGACCTGTTCTTTCACAGATGGCTTCTTAGGGTACCATCAGATAAAGATTGCATAGGAATATAGGTATAAGACTACTTTTGCAACAGAGTGGGGAAGTTATCAATACACAGTGATGCATTTTGGACTGAAGAATGCACCTGCATATTTTTCAAGAGTTGTTGTTGCATCTTTTAAGGAATTTATTCATAAGTTCCTTGAATTGTACTTAGATGATTGGACCATGTTTAGTTTATTGAAATATCACATAGAAGTACTTAGGTTAATGTTGGATAGGTGTAGACAACGTTATATTTCGTTGAACTTAAAGAAATGTATTTTCTATGTGCCTTTTGGAATTTTGTTGGTCCATGTGGTTTGCAAGCAAGACTTATTGGTGGATCTTGCTAAGATCACAGTCATTATGGATTTACAACCACCTACATCAGTTAGACAGCTGAGGGAAACTGTAGGTCATAAAAGATATTACAGGAAGTTCATCAAAGGTTATACACATATTACAACACTGATGGAGAATTTGTTGAACAAGGAAGCTAGGTTCCAATGAATGAGGACTGTCAAAAGGGTTTGGACACACTAAAGAATTTTCATCTTTCCAGATTGGAAAAAGGAATTCTATGTTCATGTATATGTGCCATCCTTATATTTGGGCGCAATGTTATCTCAACTAGGAGGAGACATAGATCACCTAATTGTTTTTTCAAGTAGGAAACTATCGATGGAAAAGAAGAATTATACTACCATAGAATGCGAAGGATCGGAAATGGTATATGTGTTGCGGAAATTTAGACAATGTTGATTGGGTTCTCATTTTAAGATGCATACAAACCATTATGCACTAAAATACTTGGGGGGGAGAATATGAAGGTGATTACTGTTGTTTCAGGAATATGATTTTGAGGTTGTTGTGAAACCAAGGAAGTTGAATGCAGGACCATATAATTTATCGCACATACTATCAGGAAAAGATGTAGGGAATCTAGATGATATCCTTCTAGATTCACAATTATTTGCATTTAAAATGGTGGACGACTACTCCATAGACATTGTGTAGTTTCTAAGTACAAAGATGGCCCTATTAGAAGAAACAATTAGTGGTTAAAGAATCATACTATCCGTTTATTACAGGGAACTTATACAAGTTAGGTGCATATGGAATATTGAGATTATGTGTATTATAACATGAAAGGCCTATGATACTCATAGAATCTCACAGAGGGATTGCAGGAGGACATTGCATAGGTAAGGAAACTGTGCATAATATTTTGTGCATAGGGATATGGTGGCCCACACTTCACAAGGATGCTAAAGAATACTATCATGCATGTGATGTTTGTCAAAGGGTGGAAAATCCATCCAGGAGGGATGAGATGCCTTTACAGCCACATGTTACATTGCAAGCGTTTGATACATGGGAAATAGACTTTGTTGGACAGATCAACCCATCAAAAAGAATATCAGGAGCTAGGTACATAATCATTGCAATAGAATATTTGACGAGAACGCCAAAAGCAACACCATTCATAGACTATAGCACATATACTGCTACATGGTTTCTATTTGACAATGTAGTCACATTATTTGGATGCCCACACATTCTACTTAGTGATCAAGGAACACACTTCCTGAATAAGACAATTGCATCATTGACTAAGGAATTTCAAATTTGATGCAGGAGCATCGCTCACTCAATCAAGCGAGCCAGCACGAGGAGGAAAAAGAACAGCTGAACAGTGCCAGCATTCAAATTTTAGAACATTGTAATATGGCTGCGCCAAACATTAATACTTGATGTGATGAAGCGCACTTTGTATATGTAACGGACCTTGAGCGGATAAGCTCTTGTCCTTAGGTAGCTGAGGCA
>CBVK0100657390.1:0-10674 GCA_900067695.1 Picea abies
AGACTAGGAGGTATAATTACAACTAATGGCCTAAAGCCGACATAAATAAAATAAAATTACTACTCTAATATGCCCCAATTAAGGGTTAATGAGCCAATATTAGGGCTTAACAGGGACAATCTAGCGAATGCCAAATTGATCCCGAGTATATTACTGTTACAGAAAAATTCCCCTGCGGACAAGTGGATTCTCTCTTGGGCTCTAGACTCCTAAGACCAAGATAGAAAAGTGTTATTGTGGAAACTGACTTTGCTTTGCTTGAAGCTAAATTATTCAAAGAAAAAGAAGGAAGAAGGGTAAATACCTTTTTACCGATGTTTGTCCTTGCTTGATCTAGGTTGATCTTGATCTCCAAGTTCTTCAGAAGGTCCTGAAATACAATGAGAAACAAAAATGATACTTCCTACTCTACCATGATTAGATTCATAGTGGATCTATGAAAGAAACACGTTCATGAAATGTACACAAACTTTAAAGGAAATAGGCCAAGCATAGATTTATATTAATGAAAACAAAGTGAGATGCTTACAGCCATGGTTGTAGGTGCAACAGCTTCACCAATCTCTCTTTGTCCAAAACCTTGCTAAAATAATCCACACACAAAATGTTGATGCTTCAATGATATCTCCCTTATGAGATCATAAGTTTGATGCTTCATAATGTCTCCCCTTTCACCATGAAGAGGTCTCCTTATATAGGCTTGGAGAGGCCTAACCACTTAAGATATTCTTGGGATAAGTTGAGGATTATTCTCCTTTAGTTGTGGATCTTCCCTAATATCAAGCCTTGACCTCAGATCTGAATCCAACCAACTCCAAATATGAAGGGATTCTTCCCTGATTTCTCTCAACAATACAAATATTCACTCAAAAAAGGCCAACGCTCCCTCAGAATGGAGTGCAGAGCATTGGAACGCTCCCCCAAAATAGGTCACAGAGCGTTGGCACTCCCTAATAGTGTATAGGGGAGTGTTGCCTTCCAAAATTGATTTTTTAGTGAATTTTTCCATGGAAAAAGACTTGTACTCTTTGTCAAATGAATTCTCCTCTTCAAAACCAGTCTTTTGAGGTGTCTTGTAAGTGTTCTTGATAATGTCGTCCAAGACACAACATAGGCAAGAAAACAGTATGATATTTTTGACACTTGTGGGAGAAATGTGACACTTGCGACATTTGGTAATGATGACACTAGGCCATCATCGCAATGAGTAATTTTGATGTGTAATATATTTCCCCCCAAAGCGCGAAGTTAGAAGATGAAAACCGACGACTGAAGTACTTTGTAGACTTTTTCAAGCAAGGGTATGGACTCAAAGAACCTGATAGAAGCTGCACACAACCATCAAACAAATATTATGACATGTTTCAAACCCAAGGAAGGCATACCTATGCTTGAGTGAAAAAGACCTTCAAGGTATGGCCTCCATATAATACACTGCATATCCATAATTATATTGAACAAAAAGGTATAGCCACTGAATATACAATGTAGATCTATACTCTTATGACCTGAAATGATCGTAGCCACGAAGAATACATAGTGGATCTATGAGACAACAAGACATAGCCACGACCAATACAAAGTGGATCTATGTAACAGTATATGTGTCAATGTTCAAAAGAAAATTCATCGCAACCTAGGAAAAGTACATATCAGAGTGATGACTCAACCTAGGGTCTTCTTACCGATCCCGATGTAGTATGAATCTAACCATGTGAATAGATTTCCTGATGTCGAACATGCAAGAAACCACTTGATTACCGGTCAATGAGGTAAATCGTTAACAAGCACGAGGGAAATCACCATTGATGTCAATGATTCCCAAGGTAATATAGTACATTCCAACGAATGTGAATGGATGAGATGAAGTCAAACATCTGTAGAATCATCCAATTTGAGGTCAATGATGTAAACCCACTATCAGACGCGAGGAGGCCCGCCATTGAGGCATGCAGGTTCCAAGGTACTAACTGGTTTCTAAGTCTAGCTCCTGGATAATGTGCTAAAGTCGATAGAAATAGACTCGTTGAAGGAGGGCCTTGGTGTATCCCCCATCAAAGACATGAAACTGACACAGAGATGTAATTGGTGGATCAAATGAACATGGACTAACATGGGTATTGAAACAAGAATTTGTGATGGTTGACTCTTGAGGCAGATACTTCCCTTGAACACTAAGGCATGATAGCAGAAAATGAACATGGACCAAAACTTGATAATGCAGTGGATACTATGACTTTCTTCGGGTGACCCAAAGAAGTAAGAAAAATCAAAGGATTCGTCTAGTGCATAGGTTCAATGAAAAAATGTGTTCAAAGATAAAATGTTGTGTTCAAGGGCGAATGTAAGGATTACTAGTAATGTTTTCAAAAACTGATTAGCTTGCTTCCTTCAAATTTTCCCCCATCCAAATAGATGAGTACCTCTTTTTAATTTAATGAGCTCGAGGAGGATAACACATGCTCGATATAACTAACCTTCGGTAAGTCCCTCTTCCTTTATTTAACAAACTGGAAGAAGGGTTCGGTCCCATATGGGCCCTTTAATGTATGATTGTTTAATGAGTCTAGAGAAGGTAAAATCGATGGTTTTTCATATTTAGAGTCTGAAAATGACTTAAAGATGACTCCACTATTTTCCTTTTTCATAATGTTAGTCTCACGAGGCTGAAAAAGAGATAAATTATCACTTGAAAGATGCCCTTTCAAACCTTTTAACGAATGGGAAAGGAAGCAAGATCACTCGGAAATATTTCCACATTTAGAGAGTATGAAAAGAGATTAAAGATGACTCCAAGTAGTTCATTTTTCATGTATCCATGTGGGTCTGAAAAAGAGATAAAAGTTTATCGGGTGCGTTCTTATGTTTTTGAGCTTGAGAACAAACTAGGACTATGCTTGTGAATGTGACAAGATGAAAAAATAAACAAAACTACTCTGAAACCTACCAATAATGTCAAAAATTCATTACAAGGGATTAATAAGGCCTCCAAAATATTTTCAAAACCCAAAAATAACTATATCTTAGGCAAAAATGAAAGTTATAATAGTAAAATGGGGTAAAAATACCATTTACCATTTTATTTGTGCAAAGATTTGTAGTAGTGGAGAATTTTGGCTTTGGAGGTGAATCTTGCATTGTTCGGTGCCGAAGGTACGATCATACATTTTCCTCACCATTTGGACTAGGTCAGTGCTCTTCTTCCTTTCTTTCATTTGTATGGTTCAAATTTCATTTTTAGGCAATGATTGGGTGCAAAAATTGATGCCCTGGGTTGTCTCAAGATCCCAAATGGGCTCGACATTCCTCTATATTTAGTGAGGCCCATTTGTTAAAGCACCCCTACAAGCTGATGAAAGGCATGACAACACACTGGTGTAGTGGTGGAGAGGGCGCTTCCCAAAAATACAAGAAAAAATGCCCAAAATTTGTGAGCGCTTTCTCAAATTGTGAATGGTGTGTGTTCTAATTTTTTAAAGCACCCTGGTGGCTACTGTGGGGCTGCGTTGGTGCACTGATGTGAATATGAAAGGGTCGTTGGCCTCATATATAAGGCAAACAATTTTTTTTTTCAAAAATTTTCAATTGTCCAAAAATTGCCGAAAAAATGTGATTAATGAACTTTGGTTGTTGATGATTGCAGGTAACTTCGTCAATAATCATGATCAAGTGGAAAGAAAGAGAGAATGAGATCAATTATGTGGCCTCTTTGCAGAGTCCACGAACACGGTTGCATTGAGAAATTGTGGTCTCCTCAACTTCTTTAAAATGCAAAAAATGAAGGAAGAGATTCTTCTTCTCGAGCATATGATCGGGTTATGGAACGTCACGGAACAAAGGTTCCAAAATTGGAACAGATATTCTCACCATGGATTTGGAAGATGTATACTTCTAGACTGACCTCTCGAAAATATGGGCTCCCATAGTTTTATCCGGATAGAGGGCACTTCCTGCGCTATTGGATGAGTACCTAGAAAACCATTGTGTCAAAGGAGCGAGACTAGTGGGAGGTAGAATCACAATCAAAGATATCAGGGATCTACCTCTTCGGTCAATTTTGTTTTCCATTAAGAGTATAGCAGGAAGCACCAGCGTGCACCTAGTTTCAATATCATAGGTGGCCTATGGTTTAGGGTGTCTAGAGGCAACATTGTTTAACTGGAGTGTAGGGTTCCTTCAGAATGTGAAGTAGAAGATTATGAGATTGAGAGCAAGGTAGCAAAAGTAGTTCATGTATGGTTCATTCTTGGTTTCATTCTTCTTAGAACTCATTCCTCAGATGCAACCTCAAATTGCATTATCAGTATGACTAGTGGGAGAACCATGTATGGAGCAATGGACTAGCCTGTCTCTGAGACTAGGCTCAGATTCAGAGTTCAAATTCAACGGTGATTTCTTCGCTTGGATGAGATGCCAATTGATCGTGATATAAGAATTTCCATATGCTAGAGTGGATTTTCGAGGAAGCATGGACTTGGTCCTTCCAGATGGGGTGGACTAGTATTTTTCAGGTAAGAAACCAAAAAAGATATTGTCAAGTTTTTATTTTATTTTAAAACTTATATTATTTTTTTTGGGTACATAGAAGAATTCCTGATGGATGTATCGTTTCATCATGCAGATAGGGGAGCAACACGTCTGGCAGAGATACTAGCATTGGGGTGCCATGGGGATGCTCAGGTAGTAGTAGTGGTAGGGGGTCTCCAAGAGGTGGAGACAAACCTCCGTGGTCTTATGATGGGTATCCCTCCTCTTGAGAGGGACAATGTACCCTTGCACTTGTTGGATCATGTTGTCATTGATGCCAATAGTTTGATTATTTGGGATATTGTTGGATCATATGTCATTGATGTAAATGGTTTGGTTTGATTGATGTCATTGATTGATTTCAAGTAATTGATTGATTGATGATTGATGAACAATGAATATGCATTGATAAGAATGATAGATGTCCAAGTGGAAACCAATTGATAAAGATGGATCATTGATATGATGCAATGATGAAGATGAATCAATGAGTTGTCATTGATACATGATGCATAGTTGATATATATGATGCATTGGTGAATTGATGCAAAGATGAATCATTATTGTCTTATCATGGTTGATAAGGTGCACAAATGGATGAACTCCAAAGTGGTCCCCTTATGGTGAAAGCCCTCACGGGAAGACTCTTTATGGATTGAGTTATCCTAGAAGAACGGTTGGAGGACCCATGCTTGCATGTGGATTAATGAGATGAATATCAATGAAGTTGTTGGTGAAACTATCCTAGATATATAGTGATTTTCATGCCATTTTCGGTGGTATGTGGAATGTCACATAACTCCTCATGGTTTGAGAGTTATGGCTCTATGAAGTTGAAGGACCCCCTATTGGAAGGTTTACAATTGGGAGTAAGCTTGTCATTGAGGGTAAGAATAGCAATGGAAAAGATAAGCATGATCAGTAGCGCAATGATAATGGAAGAGTAAACTCCATTTTAGAATTTCGAATACCAGGAGTTGAAGTGTCAAAACACTTCACCACCGAAGTGGTGAAATTGCGAAGTGACAAAATCGCGAAGCGGCTAAATCGCGACGGTGGATGAAATTGCAAAGAAGTGAAATCGTGAAGTGGTGAAATCACAAGAATATCTGGGCCATAGGATCTTGGGTATCTACGAAGGCTCAATAGCTGTTAGATATGGTGAAGCTGCAAGGCAGATAAGTCCAAGAGTCATCCAACTCCCCAAAACTGTGAAGGAATCTTGGTTGTCCATCGGGGACAGTTGTGGACTGTTGATCAAGAGGACACATGGTGGAATATCATCATGTCGTTGACTAGAAAGTCAAAGGAACGGGGTTCCCTAACTTCTCAAATTCATGATATGTGAAATCGTGAAATAATCTCAACCGTTATATCAAGGCCAAATATGGACCGTTGATCAGGCACAATGAAGGCTCATGGAGTTGTGAAGTCTCGATAAAATCTTGATCGTTGATCCAAGAGGGATGCGTGGCAGAATATTAGAGAATGTCAAAGCTCCATCTCGGAGTTTCGCATATCGCAACTTGGAGTGACGAGAATATCCATCACAAGAATCGCGAGATGTGAACTCACGATAAGATATGGACCGTCAGATCACCAAGGGTTCTGGACCGTTGATCTAAGCTCCATCTCAGAGCTTTGTCTATCACGAATTGGAGTGATGAGAGCCTCCATATAAGGAACCATGAGATGTGAGATCGCGAAAAGATCAAGACCGTCAGATCACCTAGAACGTGGACCGTCGATCTGAGCTCCATCTCAGAGTTTCGCCTATCACGACTTGGAGTGACGAGAGCCTCAATCTAAGGAACAGTGAGATGCGAGATCGCGAAAATATTTGGACTGTTGATTCATCAAGATCATGGACCGTCGATCAAGGCCGATGAAGATCATGAGTTCACAGTGCCTTTTTAGTGTAGACAGTGGTCACTGCCTGTGGTCACGTGGAGGAAGGACCTAGTGCAGATAAGCTCCGCCTAAGAATTTTGGGGATCGCGTATGGTATGAATGCTGAAATACCGAAAAGGTGAAATGTCACTATAATCGGTGGTCACCGCCTGTGGTCATATAGAGGAGGGAGCTAAAGTAGCCAAGCTCCTTGTCGAAGCTCACAACATGAAGAGTCAAGATGCCTCATCGCAGAATCTCCAAATTGAAAAAGTGCAAAATGCTTAAATCATGACAATATCCTTCAGAGCTTACCCAATGGTACAGATGAAACTGAAAGAGATCGGAGGGCTACTGTTGCACGTCACAGTGTAACTGCCAGAAACCATTAATGGTTTCTGTGAGATGACTCGAAGACACTTCGAGGTGATTGACATAGGAGATGAAGAGTCTCTGAGAATCTTCAAGAGGGATGAAGATGCTCATGGAGGTGATTGACAGTTGGATGAGCATTGAAGCCTGTAACTGGAATTGAGAAGGTGAGCTCATCTGTGACAAAGAAGACGAAGAGTCTCAACTGCCAGAGAGGTTGAGGAATCTCAACATAACATACAGTGATGTTGAACGAGTGGAAGAAATACTAGAGAAGCTGAAGAGTCGCGATGATGATCACTCAGAGAACTTAAGATGTGGAAGAGATTGGCGCGGTATGAGCATGTAGAGGAATGGAAAATATTGCATGCATAAGATGCAAAGAAGCTATATATACATAGTACAGAGAAGAGATGTGGTGACAGTTGGTGTAGCTGTGATTGTCGTTGTTGAAGGTGATTCATGCATGAAGAAAGAACAGAGTGCAGTAGCTAAATTGAACAGAAGAGGAACTGTGAAGTGAATGGACATGGCGCATAGAGAATAAAAAGCAGAAAAATAGATAGTGCAAGTCATGTGTGCAGGAAGGCAGTGAGGCAGACAGAGCAACGAAATGCAACAGAACAATGATGAGTCTGGTAAGCCATTGTTCAACATTATATCACTGTAATGTGTTTCAATAGCAAAGATTTATAAAACAAGGTGGTAGGGAGGAGCTAGGGAGGATTGTTGTCCTCAAAGGTTCAAGTGGGTACTTGAACTCAAGGAGTTGGTGCTTCCTTCTAGTTGGTGCTAGAGAAACCAAGGAGTTGGTGCTTCCTTCTAGTTGGTGCTAGAGAAACCAAGGTGTTGGTGCTTCCTTCTAGTGGGTGCTAGAGAAAAATAGAGAGTTGGTACTCTCAACAAGTTGGAGCTTGCAAAACAGAGGTTGTAGCCTCACAATGAGTTGGTGATCATATGTATGATAATGTAAAGAATGTAAATAATACTTATCATATAAAGGAGAAGAGGTTTTTACCCTGTATGGGTTTCCTTGGGAAATATTTGTCTCTGTGTTTCTCACATATGTGACTGATGTTGAATGTGATATTGTTTAATTCCTTGCATTATTGTGATCATCATTGAGTGCCTTGTAAAGATTTTAAAAGAAGCATAATTGTTTAAGCACAGTGACAACTGATTCACCCCCCCTCTCAGTTGTCCAACAATTGGTATCAGAGCCAGCCCCTTTTATCTAAGGGTAGATCCTAGAGCTTAAACATGTCAAGCCATGAAGGAAATTCAACCAATAAGGCCCCTCTATTCAATGGAACAAACTTTGCCTTCTTGAAAGTTAGAATGAGAACCTACATAATGTCGTTAGGTGCAGATGTCTGGGATGTGGTAGATACTGGTTATGTAAAGCCAATTGTGCTAGCTAATAAGGATGACAAACTAGAATTTAGCTTCAATGCTAAGGCTATGAATGCTATCTTGAGTGGGCTTGCAGAAGTAGAATTCATAAAAGTTATGCACCTAGGAACTGCCAAAGAAATCGGGGACAAACTCATTAGAAGCTATGAGGGTAATGAGAAGGTAAAGGATGCAAAGCTTCAAACCTACAGAATACAGTTTGAACGACTGAAGATGAATGAGGATGAAACTATTGGAAAATACTTTTTGAGAGTAGAAGAAATGGTAATGCAATGAAGGAACTTGGTGAAACAATTGATGAACCTTCTTTAGTTCAGAAAATCTTGAGAACTCTCCCAGATAGGTTCAACCCGAAGGTCTCTGCTATAGAAGAACTTAATGATCTAAAAACCTTGGATTTTGATCAAATGCTAGGAACATTGACTACATATGAAATGAGAATAGTTAAAGATAAACCTACCTCTAGAGAAGCATCATTTAAAGAAGACAAGAATGAGGATTCTGAGCCCGATGAAATTGAAGAAAAAATTGTGAAGAGACTAAAGAAGGGATCAGGCAAATACAAAGGTAAACTGCCTTTCAAATGTTTCAACTATGGTAGGATAGGCCATTTTTCAAATAAATTTCCCCACAAAGGAAAGGATCATACATCTGATGATGAGGAGAAGTACAAACATAGAAATTTCTTTAAAGAGAAAAACTTTAAGAAGAAAAGTATGTGCGTAAACAATGATGATGATCCTTCAGATGATGAAGAAAATGACTCCTCCATTGAAGATAAACTAAATGACTTCATACTTATGGCCAAAGAGGATTATGATAATAAAAGCATAGGGAGTGATGAAGAAGAAGTTGTGGTTGACATGGAAGGAGAACTGATCAGTGTACTAGAAGATATTGACAGACTAAGAATCAAGAACAGAAAGCAAAGAAAATTGTTGATACAGTTCGAGAAAGACAGTAAAGAACCTGATGAATACCTTGTCCTACTAAAAGTAGAATTGGAAGAGGAAAAGAAAATCGAAGAGATTTTGACATAGAAGCTATCAGAAAAGAAGGCAAGATGTGAAGCATTAGAACAAGAAGTAGTGAAAACGAGGAAAGAAATGGAGAAGTTTCAAGCCTTGTATAATCAAAATCTATCAAGTATCAAATCCTTAGAAGGATTGGCCACCATTTTGAATCAACAAAGGAATCCAAAGCTAAAAACTGGCTTGGGTTATGAAGAGGGATCAAGCAGTGGTAAGCCAGGAAATGAAGAACCCATCAAGTTTGTCAAAAGTACAATCAATGACAATAACAATCCTGCAGAAACAAAGGAAGACAATCATCCGCCCAGGTCAAGTAAGGAAAAATATGTCAGATATGAATCTGTAGAACAAAGAAGTAATGTGCTCACTATTGAATGATGTCATCAGCCTGGAAGAAATCGATTTTCTCAAAGAAGACAACCATTTTCCAGGTACAAAGAATTTTTCTATGACTATTGTTTTTATTGTGCTAACTTTGGTCACAAAGCTGTAAATTGTTCCTTAAGACTTAGACATGAGAAATTAATATTTCAAAGGAATAAATACTTGCCACAACAAAGAATGATGTAGCCAAGTAACAAACCTTCACTGATTTCCAATTGCCAAATTAAGTCCAGGGACATGCAACTAAAGAGGTCAAGAAATAATCAACAGTCAATGAGTAGACAACGTTGCACAAATAAGTTTGACTTGTTGAACAATGAGATTGAATGCTACATCTGTCATAACTATGGACACAAATCTATTGACTGTCATTTAAGGGAATATGAACCAGATTCAAAATCTCCTGCTGAAAATGTCAAGTTTTGGAAGAAGAAGGAAAGTGACAAGTGTGGATTAGTGTTATCCGCTCAAAGAAAAACGAACCATTGGTATATAGACAATGGATTATCCAAACACATGACGGGAGACAAAGGCAAGTTTCTATCTCTAAGTGAAAGAAAATCAAGAAACGTAACCTTTGGAAATGATGCTCCAGGGAAAATAAAGGGCAAAGGGATGGTGAGCCTAAGTAATGGAAAAGGAAAAGCCCAAGATGTTCTACTTATGGATGGGCTGAAACATAATCTGCTCAATGTAAGTCAAATGTGTGACAGAGGATGTGAAGTGTTGTTCACATCCAAGGACTGCAAGATAAAGTCTGTAAACTCAGGACAAGTGGTGGCCAAAGGCATAAGGATAGAAAATAATGTATATGTTCTAAAAGAAAATAGAGAAGAATGTCATCTAAGCAAACATGATGAAAGCTGGTTATGGCATAGGAGACTTGGACATCTAAACTTTGACAACTTAATCAAACTCAAAAACCTCGAGGTAGTAAAAGATATTCTGAGAATATCAAAGCCCCAAGATTCAATGTGTAAACCCTGTCAAGTAGGGAAGCAAAACACGACACAGTTTAAGTCCAAGAGCTTTACTTCAACAGAGAAACCACTCCAAC